>APFE030980944.1:0-51565 GCA_000404065.3 Pinus taeda
TCCTTTGTCGCAAACCTGCAAGCACAAACAAGGAAAACGATTAAATAGCACCTGAATATCCAATATTATAAAACATATTTAACATGAAAGTCAAGGAGTCCATGAAACAAGTAATATGAGATACTTGTTGAGAAAAATGAGCTTGATTGTATTAATTCAAAAGGAGAAGAACTTTAAAACCTTTGCCTTGACGCTGTACAAGCTCCTCCTAGGGTCCAACAAGAAGTCTCCTCTACTTTGACAAGCTTCACTCATTCCCCAATGAAGCCAAAAAGGTATGTGATCTCTCCTCTTAAGCTTCAATAGGAAGTCTTGATTTCACTAGCATTTACCCTCAAAAGTTCAGCTTCTAACCTCCCCAGCCACTGACCCAATGCCTCAATTTATAGTGCAATGGAGATCAGTTACCTGGTCCTCCTTCAAAGGGATAGAATCCTCCTTCAAAGGGATAGCTCCTCCTAACAAGGGATTAGTTCCTCATCTTATGGGATGCATGAACCACTTGGAGCGAACAATCCACGACATAAATCCTTCTAGAAAACTCTAGAATTAACCCAAAGTGAGTTTTTTAAGATAAAAATTGCACCTTTTGACTTTCACAGGGGTACACACCCTTCCCTTTACATACAGAGCATATAAGTACGCATATATCCTGAACAAAAGGCGCGGGCCCGCAGGCAAAAGTGAGAGAAAGTGCGGAACCAGAGTTACATTGCTTTTTAATGTCTTTCTCTCATTTCTAAAGCTTGTTTTGAAGAGCTGAGGTTTGAGACTTGCTTAGGAAGCTTCCATAGGTGGTGATAGACCCATACCGACTGCAAATAATCAAGGTGACGATATTTTTGTGTAACAGTTGGTATAAAGGGCGGTGGTTTAAGGATGGCCACCAACACTGGCATGCTTAGTGCAGTTCTCGAAACTCTTCCAAAACTGGCAAGAAACTGAGGTTTTCTGCTAGAGGAAGTGCTCCTATTGTTTTAAAGAGGGAAACCTTCAACCATAAAAGGGAGGTCTCACCCCGTATAAAAGGTAAAAATTCAACCTGAAAAGGGAAGTCTCAACCTGTGATGGTTTAAGGATGACCAACAACTCTGGAATGCTTAATGCAATTCCTGGAACTCTTCCAAAACTAGCATGAAGCTGGAGTCTTCTGCTAGAGGAAGTGTTCTCAATTTTGTTCTTGGAATTCTTCCAAAGCTGGCAAGAAGCTGAAGTCTTCTGCTAGAGGAAGTGTCCCAGATTGCCAACTGAAGGCATGCTCAGGCATCTTAGTCTCTGGCTACAACTCTGAAACTGGTGTGGCAGGTTGTGGCTCAGGCTCGCTTGATGTGGCTTTGAAGCTTGTAGATGACCATCATTTCCCCCCCTGTCAGATACAAGGTGAGATGATGGAGAAAACTCAACTGCAAGACTGTTCAATACTTTAGAACAAGTTCTGACATGTGATTGGAATATCTTCTTGGCTGTTGATGCCCATTGCCAAGAAGCAATCCATCCAAGATGAATCTTTGTTCTTGCATGACGTTTTTTTTCTGAAGCATCTATGCGAAGAATGGGTGGTTTTATGATAGTGCTTACATGGATGAAGATCAAAACAGTGATCATTCAGATGGCCAACTCGGTCACAGTGTTAGCATTTCACAATTTGTTGTTGTTGTTGTTGTTGTGGAAGAGGGGCAGAATCTGGAACCGCTGGATGTGAACTGTCATAAAGGAATCCACCACTATGAAACTGAATGGGCTTTGAGTAGTTTGGAATATGAAAGGACAAGTCCTTCTCATATCCAAGACCAGTTTTGTGCTTGTTGTGGACAAGTTGTTCCCAAGGTCTGATGATGGACTTGGGAAGTGCAGACTGAGTTTCTACATCTGCATGTACAATTGCTACTTTATTGGGTACTAAATCTGAACCAACTGTAACATTATTGACTTGCTTCTGATGGGTTGCAGTCTCAATGGTCTGAACAAAAACATGTTTAGAATGACTCCTCTGTTTTAATTCTTCTTGCTGTAGCTGAGATTCGAGCTACAAAAAAATCAATTTTCTCTTGTGCATTTTGTAGACAAACCTGAATGTTTGTGAGAGAAACTTTGCTGACTTTTAATGTATCATGAGTAGTAGACAATATCATAGTTCTAAGGAACTCTAATACTTCATTGATTCTAGCCATTTTCTCCAATGTTAAACTTATACTTTAAAATTTGTTCACAGCTATGAACCAATGTCACTGCAAGATATTCTCAAAAAAAATTCTCCCAGAAAACTACAACAATCAAGTGATATTATTCCTTGAGGAATGAACCAAAAGCAAGATTTTAACTCTACAATTATTTTCCAAATCGCATTCCCAAACGATGAGACTCAAATGCTACAACAAATAAAATACTTGTTTCTCCATTATTAATACTCAGACATATATATCAGCAAGGATGCAAGCTTTAGACAATCATCTATTCAAAAAAATACAGTGCACAAATTGAAAAGGCACCTGACCCAACCACTTCTATAACAAATTCAAATTCTAGAGAGTCTGCTACAGCACTAAGATTGCCTGCTATGCCAAGGGAATGATAGTAAACTTCATAAAATTGTCCATTGTTAAGTCTGCACCATAACTTGATAAATTTCAACCCACTAATTTAAAGGTTTAATAATAGCAATCAACAACCCATACATCTGAGAATTATCGTCATGAAGAATTGTCCCCGCATTAGAGTTGAACTCACCCCCTTTTTTTTTGGGAGACAATCTGGGTGCAAGAGGAAGGGAATTCAGCCTTTATAAGAAGCAACTTGGCACCTGTGCTAAACCCAATTCACACCTACTATAGTCTTTAATTTGTAGCATTTGGCTCAAAGAAATGGACTTCAATTGCTGGAGAAATTTTATGAGCTTGAAAGAAATTTCGTTCCTTAAAAAAAACTAAGAATTTGGCCCCTTTTTTCACTAATAAAACTCTGCTACTAAATCTGAAAAATTCAACGTCTTCCCTGGGCACATTAATCTCTGAAATGCATGAATAGTTCAGTCTTCAACCTGAGTGAATGAGAGTAGATGAACAACTCGGCCTCTGTTTGTTGACAAAATATTTTGGCCTTGAATAAACTAGCTCGACCCTCTTGATTTGTAGAAGATTTGAACCTAGAATTAATAGAGAATTCGTCCCTCTAATTTCACATAAGAAATCCACTGAAAACTCTTTATAAATCCGTCTCCAAGTTCTGAATGCAAATACGAATTAGCTTAGCCTAATGATTTGTGAATATCATAGGTGATAACTCTAATGTTGTTATACATGGATTATTAGCTGTTGGAGAGGCATCATATGCATCCGTTCATGGTACTAATCGACTTGGTGTGAACTCCCTTCTTGATATTGTAGTGTTTGGTCGAGCTTGCGCCAACAGGGTTGCTGACCTATATAGACCCGGTGAAAAATAGAAACTGTTGTCTGGCAATGCTGGAGAAAGGAAAATTTCTTGTATGGATAAATTAAGTTATGTAAATGGTAGCTTGCCTACATCAAATATACGTCCTAACATGCAGAGAGTGATGCAGAACAATGCGGCTGTCTTCCGTACTCAAGAAACTTTGGAGGAGGGATGTACCCTAATTGATGAAAATTGGAAGAGCTTTTGGTGATGTCAAAGTAAGTGATAGAAGTCTGATATGGAATTCAGATTTAATTCAGATAATTGAACTCGAAAACCTTCTAATAAATGCTTCAATTACAATGCACAGAACATAGGCTAGGAAAGAGATTATTAAATACATCCAGGTTTTCAGAAATCACAGAGTCGTAGCAACATCAATGAGGCATTCTCACAGTCATATCATTGGCCTTCCCATTGTGTAGGCTTAATAATGCAAGGGAGTACTTTACCAAGACATGAAAATGCAACCTTTGTAAGCGAGCAATACCACCGGATGCCATTTCTCATGAGAAATTGAATGGCTTGCTCACCGCGCAACCCTGCACAGGCAACTGGTGGACATTGACTCGAACCCGGGAAGTCTTTACTCTGTAGTTTCCCTTTTGTCCCTCGCTGAAATGATCTCCACGATGCCTGGCTTGAATTCGCCGAGAATGACACCACGGATTCGAATCCATGACCTAGCGATCAACCACCAAAGATAACAAGAGCTCAACTGAATTGCTCCCTATGGTCTTCAAGGCACCATTCAAAGTAGGTTTAAACAAACAACCTTGCTCTGATGCTTCAATTACATTGATATGATTTCCAGCGAAACTCGTTGTTGTATGACTGTGAGCTTTGTGGCCAAAAAGTAGCTGGACTTCTGTGCTATCATTGCCGTAACTATGACTGATATTTTCATATATCGTGTGTATCTCCCTCTAAATATGCAACATCCTTCTTATGAGCAGCAAATGCTTGTACTGTGGATTGGTTGGAACCGTTTAGACTGCAGTTAATTTATCTGTTCAACTGTAACAGAATTGACATTGAGACCATTAGGCTGAGAATGGAATGAATACCACGACTAATGCCAGCAACCATGCAGTGTGCAGAGAGCATCCAGAATGGCAGAGCTACACTTCTGCAATGGCAGAGAGCGTTTCTGGAATCCACTGGAGCCAGGGAATAGGCGCTTATTTCAGAGCGTTAAAGTAGGCATAGCCTGAGGAAATGACTTGGATAGCAAATGATTTCATGCAGGAGCGGTTATGGAAGATGACAATTGCTAAAAAGTTGTGTCGTTGGGTAGCTCAGGAGAGAGAACAACCAGATTTTCAGGTAAAGGAGCATCCAATGTAGAGAGGAACCAAAGTTTTAGTGAAGCAGTTTCGAAAGGCACAAAACCGATAAGGAAAAGTGCTCAGATGTACAAAGGCCACAAAATAATGGCTCAAATTTGAGCAGGGCAGGAGATCGCCCACTCTGATAGCATGTTAAACACACATGGGCAGCAAATGAATATGAAAGATAAAACATGAGAATCAATTTTTATTAACAAGAGATATACATTTATAGTACATATTTTGACCATTGGGTTTCACATCCCAAGGCCTCTTGGACTCCTTTTGTGTATTCGGCTTCCACACTAACCCATTGAGGATTAGGTGTCCAACAGTTTGAAATGGCTAGCCAAAGGTATACTAACTAGTTTTGCATACTGCATATTAAACCTTTTCAACACCTTTTGTATGTACTCACTCTGAGACAATGTTAATTTGTGCTTCTTCCTATCTCTAGTTATTCTCATACCAAGGATTTGTTTTGCGGCACCCAAATCCTTCATTGCAAATGAGTTTTCCAATTTTATTTTGAGCACATTTATTTCTTGCATATTAGAACCTGTAACAAGCATTTCATCTACATACAATAACAATATAATATAACCGCCATCATTTTTCCTTTTGAGATAAACACAATGATCAGAGTGACATCTAGTATAACCTTGTTCAGACATAAACATGTCAAATTTTATATACCACTGCCTTGGAGCCTGTTTTTAAGCCATACAAGCTCTTCTTCAACCTGCAAAGTAGTTTCTCCTTCCCTTTCCTTTTTGTGGTTGCTACATATATATCTCTTCCTCCAAATCCCCATGGAGAAATGTTGTCTTTACATCTAACTGCTTAAGATGCAAATCTTCACCTACTAATAGACTTAAAATAGTTCTAATTGAAGTCATTTTAACAATAGGAGAAAATGTATCTTCAAAGTCTATACCCTTTTTTTGTGCAAACCCCTTCACCACAAGTCTAGCTTTATACCTTTTTCTACCTCCACCTTCTTCCTTCAACCTGTAAACCCATTTACTCTACAATGTTGTTTTACCTGCAGGAAACCTGACTAAGTCCCAAGTCTTTTTATGTGTTAAGGAGTCCATCTCTTCTTTCATGGCTTGCTCCCACTTCTTCCTAGTTTCTACCTGCACTGCTTCTTCATAACATTCTGGTTCACCAGAATCAGTCAACAATACATAATATAATGAAGGAGACTATCGTTTAGGGGGTCTACTTATCTTGGTAGATCTTCTAACACCAATTTCATGTGTTTGAGGTGCTTCTTGTTGTTGTTGTTTTGGTTGTTGATCATTATGATTTTCAGGCACCATCAATTTTTCTGTGATCTCATCAAGCATTGTGTATTCTCTATTTTCTTTTTCTTGTTTCTTTTCCTACAGTCAATCCTTATACAAAACCTTTTAATTGAATATGACATCTTTGCTTCTAATGATTTTGTATTTTTCATAATCATAAAAGCAATAACCAACAATGATTTATACCATATCCAATAAAGGCACATTTCTTTGATTTTGCCTCAAGCTTTGTATATTTTCTTTATTAATGTGGACAAAGGCTTCACAACCAAAAGTCTTTAAAATGAGTAGTCTACCTTTTTACCTATCCATGCCTCCTCTGAAATACCACCATCCAAGGAACTTGAAGACCCTCTGTTTATTAGATAAACAGAAGTATCTACAACATCTTCCCAAAATTGTAAAGGCAATCCTACATGCAATCTCATGCACCTTGCATGCTCCATGATTGTCCTATTCATCCTTTCTGACACACCATTTTATTGTGGTGTTCCTGGAACTATCTTCTCTCTGTGAATTCATTCTCTGAACAGTACCTATCAAACTCTTTGTTGCAATATTCACCTCCATTGTCTGATCTGAGACACTTCAACCTTTTTTAAGTCTCATTTTCAACCAAAGCTTTCCATTTTTTGAAAGTATCAAATACATCAAATTTATTTCGAGTACAATAAATCGAGGTTTTTCTGGTTGCATCATCAATAAAAGTAACATAATAATGAGAGCCACCGAAAAATGATACTTGAGCAAGTTCCCATACATCTGTATGCACAAGCTCTAATTTTCGCTCTTCTTTTCTTTCCCAACTCTAAGGAATCTAACTCTCTTCTATTTTCCATAGACACAGTTTTCACAAAATTTTAAATCAACATGCTTAAAACTTGGCAACAAATTTTTTAAGTGAAGAATCTGCATCCCCTTCTCACTCATGTGCCCAAGCCTATGATGCTACAATTTCGTATCTTCTCATGTAGATGTTAAAGCATTAATAGAATTAGAAATACCATTGCATAAATACAATGTACCAACTTGTTCTCCTTTTGCTATTACCACGACTCCTTTAGAGACCTTCCAGGTTTTATCTGTAAAAGTAGTCACACAAACTTCACCTCCCAACCGCCCTCTTGAAATTAGATTTTTCTTCAGATCTGGAACATGTCTTACCTCCTTCAATAGCCATTGATTTCCATTCTATTTTTTATGAAAATTGCACCCATTCCAATAATTTTACAGGGTTTATCATCACCCAATCGAACTTGTCCAAAATCTCCTTGAATATAATCATGAAAATGTTTCCTATCAGGTGTGGCATGGAATGAGACCCTTGAATCTACCACTCAGGCATCAATAATATTTTCTAATGAAAGAATCAAAGCATCTTGCAACAAATCACCTGTCACATTTGCTTCATGATTGTTTTCTTGTTGCACGTCTCCTTCTTTTCCATTCCGAGACTTGCAGTCTTTCTTTAGGTGTCCTTTCTTCCCGCATTTCCAGCACACTATCCCTGATCTAGACTTGGATATGTCTTTCCTTGATTTACTGCGATATCCTGGCTCTTTCCTCTTTCCATTTTTCTTCCCCTAGTCTCTACAGTCAAAGCATTACCTGATGTCTCACCGGAGCTTTTCCGTCGCATTTCCTTGCTAAGAATTGCACTGACAACATCATTAAACTTTAAAGTACTAGATCTAGAGACAAGGTTACTAATGGCCATAACTAAACCATTCCAACTTTCTGCAATGAGCACAGAAATAATAGAGCCCTAACATCATCATCAAAAGTTACCCCTATAGAACTTAATTGATTGATAACTGTATTAAATTCATTTAAATGATCACTAACAGATCCACCTTCTGAAATCTTCATATTAAATAAACACTTCATAAGAAATACCTTATTTGACACCGCTAGACACAACCATATTGTTCCAAGTGCCTTTCTGTCGAGAATATCCCATTTTGTGTATATCATACTTGTCATCTTCTTTGTCTTTCCGCTTAATGGTAGGTACATATCTTTCTGACAGATAATCTTCCATCTACATCTTCCACAGCTAGTAAACCTTTCTCTCCTATGAGTTTATCAGGCAAATAGACCTTCGACTCTGATACCAGTTGTTAGAAAATTATATATTGCAGAGCAATGGAACAAATAAATTATATTGCAGAAATATAAACATAGAAAAACACATAAAACAAGAGAGACACAGATATATGTGGTTCACCCAATTTGGGCTACGTCCACGGAGAAACAACAGTCCTTCCTTTCATATTATCCAACAAACTGAAGAGATACAACCTACATTAGATCCGCTATAATTCCCTCTTCAGTCTCACACAATCTCCTCTCTCTTTCTCGCTCAAAATACAAATCCATAGATGCAATACAATTCCCTCATATATAGCGAAGGGTTTCCTTCTAGGGCAAAAAACCCTAAATTAAACATAACTTCTACCGTCAGATCTCTGCCTAATGAATGACCCAGATTGACTACGAAATTACAACATTTTACAAGGAAATTTTACATCTATTTTAGCTTCAGGGGCACTACCCTCGATCCTTTTCCAGGGGGGGCTCCAAATAATCATTGTCGCCCCCCCTTGGACCCCCCTAGTGGCATTATCACCACATTACGAACTGGGGTCCAATGCGACGATACCTCTAAATAAAGAAGATAATCAGGCTCCACACCCAACAAGCAGATCCTAAGAATTTGGATGAGGTGAGATCATTTATGGGGTTGGAAGGTTACTATAGGAAGTTCATCAAGAACTTCTCATGCATTGCATATACTATCACATCATTGTAGAGGAAAGGTAAGAAGTTTGAATGGATAGAAGAATGTGAGGCTAGTTTTGAGCAGCTTAAGTAATTGTTGACACATGCAGCAGTGCTAAAGATTACAGATCTGGACAAGGAGTTTGTAGGGTGTACAAATGCTTGCAAGAGAGGACTTGGTGGAGTTATCACGCAAGAAGGACATGTAGTGCGCTATGAGTCACAAGAACTGAATGAGCACGAGCAGAACTACTTGACGCATGATCTTGAGCTAACAGAAATTATACATGCATTGAAGATGTGGAGACACTATCTTCTGGGTAGGAGGTTTACATTGATGAGCAATCACAGTTGGTTGAGGTATTTGTTTGACCAACCCTTAGTGAGTTCGACTTCGAGATCAGATACATCAAAGGGAAGGAGAATCAGGTTGCGGATGCTCTTAAGAGGAAGGTACAAGTAAATAATATAGCACCTATGAGCTCTTATGGGACATAGTTACATGATAGGATCTTGCAGGCAGGACAACGGGATGAAAACTACATGGAGATCATGCATAGGTTACAACAGAGAACAAGTACATGTGTAGGTACATGTACAAGTGATCGGGATGCAGACTATCGTCTCACGACATATGGTTTGGTGAGGTTTAGAGACAGGATCTATGTGCCGAATTGCAGTGAGCTCAAGAAGCTTATCTTGAGGGATTTTCACGCCAAGCCATGCTTGGGTTATCCATGATATTAGAAGATGTTGACGACTGTAAATAATTTCTACTATTGGCTGAATTTGAAGAAGGAAGTGGTAGAGTTTGTGGCTAGATGTTTAGATTGTCCAGATGTTTAGCCTATAGCGATTCCAGAATGGAAATGGGAGGTCATTTCCATGGATTTCATCACAGGTCTCCCAAGGACAGTGAGGCAACATGATTCTATTATGGTTGTGGTTGACATGTTGAGCAAGGTAGCTCACTTCATTCTAGTAAAGACTACATATTCATCCAGTGAAGTAGCACATGTGTTCATCAGAAAGATAGTGAGATTACATGGTGTTCTAAAGAAGATTGTATCGGATAGGGATGCGAAGTTCACTTCCAAGTTTTGGAAGGAGCTATTTGAGGGTTTGGCTACAGAGTTGGCCTTCAATACAACTTATCATTCACAGACAGATGGACAGACATAGAGGGTCAACATGATCTTGGAGGATATGTTGAGGATGTACGTGATGCACCAACAGAAGAAATGGGAGAAGTATATTCCATTAGTTGAGTTCACATACAACAATGGTTATCTAGAGTCATTGAGGATGAGTCCTTTCAAGGCATTGTATGGGTGGAGTTGTAACACTCCCATTGGCTAGAGTGATCCAGTGAACAAGGTACTTATTGGACCAGACATGTTGACAGACATGGAGCAGGAAATGAAAGTTATAAAGAAGAATATAATGGTAGCACAAGATAGATAGAAGAGTTATGCAGATCAAAACAGGGTGTTCAAGGAGTTTCAGGTTGCGGAACATGTGTATTCGTGCATCAAGCCCAAGAAAATCTCCTTGAGGATTGGTTCGTGTACCAAGTTGGCAACAAGTTATTGTTGGCCTTTTGAGATCCTCAAGAGGCCCTTGGACCAGTGGCATATCGACTTACACTTCCTCCCCAGTGAAATTCCATGATGTTTTCCATATTTCATTGCTTAAGAAGTATAGAAAGGATGTTGATCATGTTATTGATTGGTCTATATTGCAGGTGGAGAAAGAAGGAGAGTTCCAGCTGAAGCCTCAGTGCACATTGTAGTGGAAACATCTCATGATCAGGAATAGAGCCATAAAGCAAGTTAAAGTGCAGTGGCAGCACTTTGGGCCTGAAGAAGCTATATAGGAGATGATGGATTAGATGCCGACCATATATCCTTCATTGTTTATCGGTTGAGGCAAAGCAGTTTTGGTTTGATGTTGGTATATGTTTGGAATATGTTTTGCTAATGTTTTGGTATATGTATGTATATGTATGTATATGTATATGGATGTAAATACTGCCATGAGCTAAGTTATAAAGATCCAATAAGTGGTATATGTTTGTTATATTGTCATGATGTTTTGCTTTTGAGCAGATCTTTCATTGTAAATATTGCAACGAGCTAAGTTATAAAGCTCTATGGGCAATATGTTTGTTTTTCAGCGGTTTTTCTGAGGTCTTGGTGTGGTTTGACACCGAGGATGGTGTTACCCAAGGGGGAGGGTTCTGTAACAACCCTGGTGAAAATTTCGTGTAATAAAAGTTAATAAAGGCAAAATAAGATCACAGTTAAGGGACACTTATTGCAAGTTGAATGTTGGGAAAAAATATCCTAGTGGGCATCAATGGATGTGTGTTTTGGCTAAGGAAAATTGGCAAAGGCTAAGGCAAAGACATTAAAAGGAAAAATGGCATTTTTGGCACATTTATCTATGAAAATAAAGGAAATTAGGAGAAAAGTAAGGTGAAAGGTCACAAGTTGCATGTGAGGAGGAAATTTAAGGAAAATAATGGAAAATTAAGAAAATAGAGGCCTCATTCATAAAAGGCTTCTGAGGATCAGTGGTAACCTTTTGTCGGTTCAAGTTTGCAGCTCTCTCATTATTCTCTCTCTCTCACACTCTCGGTCACTTAGAGTTTTCTTGGAGCACTCTAGCCTTGGATAAAGGAAAGAAAAGCAAGAAAAGTGAAAGGAAGGAAAGCAAGGATCAAGGAAAGGAAAGAGGATCAAGCAGCTTCAACAGGAATACTTGCAGGTAACCCTTTTCATGCATGATTTCCTAGCTGGTTTGGACATGCATGGATTTTCATGTTGGTGTATGGTTCTCTTGCTGTCGGTGGCATGGTTTTGCCGAGTTATGATAGTGGTTTTCAGCCTAGCCTTGCCTTTTTTCAGATGTCGTGGTATGTTGGGTTGTTTTTCTCAGTTTTGAGCTTTAGTTTGCTGGATGGATTTCAAAATCTGAGGCAGAGGTGGTCTCAAGTTTCATTCCCAAAGGCCTAGGAATCCCTTGACCAGTTTTGGCGGGATACACAGTAAAACCTGAGGGAGAAGTCTCGGTTTAGGGCCTAGTGATCCGAGTTTGGGTTGAGGTAAAGCCTGAGAGATTGCTCTCTATTCAGGGCCTAGTGATTCGATATTGGATTGTGGTAAAGCCTGAGAGACAAGGAGATGAAAAATTCCTCAAGGATAGTGATGGATTTGGGATGGTGTTCCAAGTTCAGTTTGGTTGTGATCGAAGCACTGATTTTGGTGTAATCACGTTTTGAGGAGGGTGGAGGTGGTTTAACCTCTGGATTCCCTTTGTTGTTCATGGATTGGTTTTTTTATGAGATCCCACATTCATGCTTGGAATATGGTACGAGGGTGACTAGTTGAAAGAGAGATTTGGTTTAGCCATGTCTATGGTCGGGTGGTATGTGGAAGTCCCGAACCTAGTTGGATTTTCCTATGATTAATAAAAGCTAAGTTCTCTTACTTTTGCACTAGTTTATATGTGGATTTAATGGATCTCATTTCTCTAATATTTATATGGTTTTATGCTGGTTATAAGCATGGTTACATGATTGGTTCATCTTATGGTTATTTCATGTATTTACTTGTAATTGTTAAATGGATGGATGCAAGACCTAATTGATGTTATAGTAGTTCAATGGAGGAGGTGATCCTTCTACTTATGTTTCATAATTTATTTCAGTCATTTATACTCTGTCTTATATCCTAGACTTGTATGTTGCATTCATGCCAAGTTTTTGACAGAATTTCAGTCTTGATTGGGATGCTCAGGCCTAGTCCTAAGGTTGATTTTTGATTTGTTTATATTGTCATCATGTCTTTGATGGATTCTGAAGGTTATAACAAGTTCTAGGCAGAGGCCGGGATTCTGGGCTAGAAAAGTGGCTCAAATCTCGGGGATGCAGGCATAGGCCTGCTAGAAAAAGTCCAGGGACGTTGACACATAGGCTTGTGAGAGCAACTTTGGCTGCTGGTCATTTTCTTGCCTATATCATGAGAGCAACCATGGTTTAAAAGGCTTAAATCATCAGTGGGACTCAAGGACAAGACGTCTGAGTGGCTGACATGTCTCCTGAGGATGTTATTGCTGATGTGAATGGGTTTGTTTGATATGTTCTGTTGGTTCCATTTCCTTAAGGTCACCAAGGAAGTTGAATCCCTTATAGTAGCTTCTTTCCTTTGGGTGGACTTGGTAGGAGGGAGTGTTACACTAGCCTTGAGTGTATAGGTGTTGCATGCAGTCAAATGATTAGCCTAAAGGAACTACACAATTCAATTGAGGGAATTTCATAAATAATAGGGGCTAATTCCTTAAGGAACAACACAAGGAAATAAGAGCTCAAGCCGAGGCAAAATTTGACTAAGTCTGGGCCAGAGACCTTCAGTGAGTAGAGAGATAGGTTGTGCACTTGCAAGGTGAGTTTGGTTGAGCAAAGCAATTGTACCACATCTATATTTCATTTGATTAATGCAAGAAGCACTGGGGTTTTTAGCAGATTGCTTTCCCAATTAAAAATACTTGTTGCATGTGTGTTATTCCTTCTTGCATGTCTGAAATTTTTGTTCTAAATTGTGAATTAATGTCCGTAGAGTAGTAGTGTAGATCTATGTCTTATGATTTTGATTGAAACTCCATGAGCAATTACAAATCTATAGCCTAATTTCTACACTTGTCGTTAAGATTCCTATCATAGTCAAGGTCCTGGTCCCATAAGGTTCCAAATCCCTCTGTCTCTAGAAGTCCGATATAACTTTCCACCCTGGCATTGAAAACCAAATATCGAACCATTCACAAAGTGGTTTTGGTATAACGCCTTTGGAGCTCGATATCAAATAAGGCAATGTTGAGTCAACATAATCATGGGGACCAGCCCACCTATTGGGGTGTTTCATGCAATTAATCACCTTCCTATTTCACATCTGATACACATTGTCCACCATTGATTTATATATCTTGCGATGTGCCAAACCTTTCAAGTAAGATACATTTGATTGGAGTACACACTCCCCTCCCTCTCGGTGATGTCATGCACATACCCCTAACACCCAAGCCCCCCGTGCCCTTCGTTTACATAAGCGAACGCATGCCCCATTAGCCATCAATCTATGTCGTGAAACCTCCACTGTCAATCCCTGTCATCACAACATTATCATAGATTGTCATGTCCACTGCAAATTAATCATGAGAATCGTGATAACTAGTGTGAGTGCCTTTACAACAACTAATCACATAATTCTTTTTTCCTATTTTAAATTATTTTCCAATGTCTAACAAATACCGAAATTATATCATCCTCCACCAAAGGAATTATGTCAAATCAATGCTCGCTCAGGCAATAAAAATTAGAAAAAAAATCTCAAAAATTTAAAAATATATTTTTAAAATTATGGAAAATTAGAAATAATCACCATTTTTCAAAAACTTTGGTTAACATTTCAAAAACTATGCAAACTACTACACAATCTTTGACTACGAGGCAAAAGCTACAACCCATATGACATTTTATTATTATTACCTCTCATTTTTTTGGAGTTGGGTTGTTGATGGTTTAGTTATTATTTAGTATTATATAAATTATTTGTATTATGGTTTGCTAATGTTTATGGGTCATTTGAATTATTTCATTTAAAATTCCAATTTTGTTTGTATCTTAGCTTTATATGGTTTGATGTAGATCTTCATTGGAAAAATAAAAATCTATGATTTGATGTAGATATTCATTGGGAAAAACATATTTATTTTGATTATGTTGAAGAATTTATAATAGTTATAGACTTGGAATTATTTTTTTCAGAAGAAAAAAAGCATAATATTTTATATTGAGTCAATATAAATAACATATGTACATATAGCTGATATATAGATCAGGAGCCGGGGCCACATATGATCTTATACCCGATTAGAAAACAACATAGTTGTTTAGAAAACTAGCAAATAGTGACAATGTATATATGATAAGTCATATATGGAGAGATGCAAAAAGCCAGCATATGCATAGTTCAGGAATAATTACAAAATCATGTAAGTAGATCAAAGTGAGGCAGATAAATTCAAATATCAATGGATCCATAGACCAAGGTCCATGTGGCAATGGTGTTGTCCAGGATGGACATAAGAGGAGCCCTTGAATCATTGAAGATCTTGGAGTTCCGCCATTTCCAGGAGGTCCAGAGAAAGATAAGGATGAGATATCGCTGAGGGGCTCTTTGCCTGCTCCACCAGTTGAAAGCTACATGGGAAGAGTAAAAAACAGTGAGTGGGAAAACAAAAGTTTTTGCCAGTACATACTAGATTTGTTGTATAGACGGACATTGAAAGAACATGTGGAAATTTGTTTCCTCATCGGCTTCACACATCGAGCATCTGCTAGGACCGTGCCAACATCTTTTCCTTAGATTGTCCCATGTGAGGTTCTTGTTGTGGAAAACCAACCACGCAAAGTGGATATATTTCGGAGGACAACCTGCCTTCCAGAAAACCACCGAAAAGGATTCACGTGCAGGAGGAATCTTGGAAAGAATCATGTCTAAGTAAATGTCACGTACACACATAGGCCTCTAGGCGTTGGAAACAAACCAAATGAGATGATCGGCATTCCCATGTCGATGAAAACCGCATCTATGTAATAGTACCGTGATGGATTTCTAGATGCCGCCCAGTACATCCGGCAAGCAGAGGGCATTTTCATCCTTCCAAATAGGGGAAGAGCCTTGCCAAGATTCAATAAGTTTGTTCCAAGTGAATATCCACGCCTATGGAGATATGATGAGAGGGTCTCGAGAATGGATATATCACTATGACCACACAGAATAGGGTCAATACCAATGAGAATACGGTTACCTGTGTATATCCTCCCTTTCAGCGACGTGATGAAGTATTGTTCTATCTTCCGTAAACTGTACCAAATAGCAGATCCCTATCGAGTGCCAATTGACCCTACTCTGTACCAGAATTCCAAATTCTTCCCTTTCATGTATTTCAGCCTGATAATATTGCTCCAAGGATCATCACCAAAAATGCCTCACCATAAAGATCGACATAGGAGAGCCCGGCCAAAAAGTCTTAAGTCCTTAAGACCCCAACCTCCGTGATGTTTTCGTATGGAAATGACATCCATTTTGACTAGATGGTATTTCCGTTGTTCATACATTCCACCCCATTTGAAATTCGACGTGACCTTGTTCATCCGTTGAATGGTACATGTGGGAAGGTAGAATAAATGTGCCCAATATACAGACATTTGTGACAAGACTGCTCATGTTAATATAACTCTACTAGCCAGCGAAAGGGTCCTGTATTCCCAAGACGAGATTTTTTTGTAATATCTCTCAATTAACCATTCCCAATCTTTTGCTGTATATCCATTGGCTTTTAGATGGAATCCCAAATATTTAATACCATCTCGGAGCAAACATGTGACGATTCCAAACATAGCAGCGATTCTGTTAATCAAATTCAGATTTGTTCCATTGTGGTAAAGAGTGGATTTGGACTTGTTGATGATAAGTCCCGTGGCTTTTTGGAAATTGACAAGAATGTCGAATAGACAATTCCATGAGTCCTGGCATAGCATAGCACAAAGAGGTACATCATCCACAAAAAGGTTGTGTGATATGGAAATATACCTGTTAATCTTGATGGGCCGACATCTATGTTCATTAACAGCCTTGTTAATGTGTACGCTGAGAGTATTCATGGCCAAAATGAATAGAAGGGGGGCAAGAGGACATCCCTGTCGGAGGCCTCTTTCAGAAAGAAAATATGAGGAAGGGATGCCATTGATATTAATAGCGTAGTTGACATTTTCTACACATGCCATAATCCATTGGATTACCTTAGGCCGCAAACCGATCTTCGCCAGTAAACATTTGATAAAGCCCCAGTCCAAACAATCATATGCCTTTTGTAGATCTATTTTTAGGATGGCCGCATCAATGTCCTTTGTAATCATGGAGAACATGCATTCCTGTGTGTTGGCCACAGCATCTAGAATATTACGTCCCTTCAGAAAGGCATGTTCATGTTTTGAGAGGAAGGTAGCTAGAGTGCCTTTTATACGCTCAGCAATGATTTCAGATATAATCTTGAAGGATATGTTGCATAAGGAGATCGGTCTGAAATCATGGAAAGTATCCGCGTCCCTCTTTTTTGGAATTAATGCAATCAGAGTGGATGAAGTATGTTGATGAATGCACCCTGTCAATCTAGAGTCCTCGATCATCCTAATAAGATCTCGCTTGATGATGTCAAAGAAATGTATGAAAAATTCAATAGTCCAGCCGTCCGGGCCTGGACATTTGTCCTTACTGAAAGCCTTGAGGATTCCATAGAGTTCTTTCTCAGTGACAGGCTGAGACAGGGATGCATTCTTTATATCATCGAACATTAGTGGGAACTGTTCAATGCCCCAAAGGATGTCCTGAATGGCGCTTCCCTTCCCTCTGTTGTATTGTTGCTTGAAATGTTTGAGCGCAGCACATGTAATATCATGTTGTGAATAGAAGAAACCTCCCTTGCCATCACTGATCCTCCATATGGCATTCTTCTCACATCTGGCATTAGCAAATTTATGAAAAGGTTTAGTGTTCCGGTCTCCTTCTTTGAGCCATAATGCTCTGCTCTTAAGTCTCCAAGTGGATTCCTCCTGTTGGAGTAAATGGAGTTTGTATCTTGTGAGCTCCCTGATACGACGCTTAGTATCAATTGGGAGAGAATTGGGGTCCATAGAATTTGTGATGTATTCCAATTCCCGTTGAATGTTCAGGAGAGACAGCTGATCCTTCTTCCGTTTATCCTTTTGCCATTCTTTAACAATAGAACGCACAAACTCCATCTTTTCTCTAAAAGAGGGGAGAGGAGTATGTGAAACGCCAGGCAATGCGTCCTTCCAGGTTTTGGATACAATATAATTTAGATCCGGGTCCTCCAGGAAGGTGCGGTTGAATTTAAAAGGAAATCCCTTCTTGAATCTCATATTTCACCAATGAAGAAATATGGGGCGATGGTCAGATATGTATGCATTCCCGATCGAAAATATGGGCATACCCATCTCACCAATAATGTCAGCATGAATAATAACACGATCAATGCGTTTGGCAATATATGCCTGGTCGGCCCGTCCATTGTCCCATGTGGGCTTCAGGTCCGATGGAACAATGTCAACAAAGTTCCTGTTCAATAGATGAGACTTAATGAAATCAGCGAGCTGGTCCATCTTCCTGCCGCAACCCCAATATTCATCAGGACTTAAAGTGAAACTTAAGTCACCAGCAATCATCAGAGATTGAATGTCACATAGATCAGATGTGAAAAACCTTTCCCAGAATGGGAATCTGTGCTGGTATGGAGCATATGTGTTTAAAACATTGATGGGGAATCCTCTTCCTCTGAAAATTGCGGAAATCAGTATACTGGCAAAACATTTATAAGCCTTGGCACGAATCCATTGTGGATCCGTTGCAATGCATTGTTTCTTGAATGAGAATTAATTTTGGGCGAGCAGATGAGAAAATATCTTTTAGTGCAAGAAATTTGGGGCCAGCGCCGAGCCCTTGGATATTCATAGAAACGATATCAGTCATTTTGATGAATGGCCAGCCGCATCTTCTCTAAGAGGCTGTGAAGATGACATATCATAGATGGGAACGTCCACCAGAGATAAGTTGGGCACCTCGCATTCTGGGATATTGGACCTCCCCCTGAAGTGACGAGTACCACCCCGGGACTTCTTCCTTACAGTAATGTTCTTTGCAGACTCCGGACTAATGATGGGGGAGGCACGGGCAAAAGGTTTATGAATAGTGAGGGGTTCTAATTCCAGAGATTTATGACTAAGGAGGAGATCTATGTCACTGTCAAAAAGGTTAACAGGGGATGAAGCAGGAGAATTAGCAGGGGTGACAGCGATAAGAGGTTCCTTCCCTTTCATAGATGGTGTAGGGAATTGGGCGCGTGAAGGGGAGGAGGATGATATAAGAATGGGGTGTGAGCCCAGAGAAAGATCCTTGAGATGCAGAGGAGAGGGGGATCGAATAGCAGGATCGTCACGAGGCTCCGGGATAGATTCGCATGGGAGAAATGCGGGGGTCGCCGACGAGTGATGATCATTTAAAGGCCGCCCATCATGATATAAAACGGGTGCAGGAGATGAGATCTGTTTAGTATGACTCAGAGAGACAGGCAAAGGACGAACAAAATCAGCAAGCTGTGGGCCGGGAAAATGATCAGACGCATGGAAACCATATGAGGAAGACTTCTTGCGATGAGAGATTCTGCGCTTATGGGCAGTTTTCCAGGGACAATTTTTGATGAGATGGCCAGTCTTGTGGCAAGCGGCACATCGAAAGGGGATACCCCAGAAATCCAGGCGTTGGGATATCTTCAAACCACGCCAAGAGATCTCAATATGGTCTGGGTAACCACCTCTGTAAGCACGTTCAATAAGGATCCATGCTATTCTTTTATATTTCTCACCAATGCACCATGGGTCAACATATATAAAGCGCCCAATGGAATTGCCAATAACCTGAAGAATCTCCTTTGACCACATTTCCAATGGGAGATTCGGGAGTTTAACGCAAATCAAGTTGTTGGAGGGAGTATTTTTTAATGGGTCATATCCAATGAACCATCGATGGAGAGCAAGAAAACTTCTTTTATATACCCATGGACCCCTGAGAATAGCATCAGTGTCGGCGGCATTGAGGAAATGGAAACAATACCAATCCTTCATGAGATGAGAGATGATGGGAGTATATCCAATCATCGGTTTCCAGTGGGTAGCAATCCATTTTTGCATCTCCTCGTCGCACATCTCAGGGAAGTGCCAATGACCAATCAAAGCAAGATTCTGTAAACTATCAATTCTTTCTGAGAGATGAACATTGTCCAAAACAATGGCAGGAGGGGGAGCCGATGTTTTGGCCAGGTTCCGAGATTTGTTATATAAGGAATGAACGTGAAGCCCCTTATCACCAAGATGATTATGAGTCTGAGAGGACCCCGCACCCGGGGCCCCGTGAGAATGATGAAATGATGGATGGATTACCACGTGATCCAAGGTAGATCGCCACCCACCAGAATTTTTGTCCGAAGCCCATGTCTTCTCAGCCATAATCATGGCCTAATCATCGCCTCCGTGGCAGATGATTCGGACCCACCTTCCATCAGAGATGACGATAGCAAGAATGGGGAAACAGGCGGGACTCTTACCAAGAAAGGATTACAAATCCAAAAAATCCAATGTAGTACTAGATAATAAAAAAGGAAGTCAGAAGACCATTTGTAGATAAAGCTTGGATAATAAATAGCCAGATGGGGAATAATGAGAGACCTGCCTCAACCATGTGAAAGGAAATACGGACTCGAAGACTCGAGAAGAAATCGAGCCGTCACTACCAAGGAGCACTAGATTACGAGAGCGTAAGGAAAACAAAAAGCCAGATATCATTAAAGAAGGAAGACGTCATCCCACCGACAGAGAGACCCAATAAAGAAGAACCAAGATGATCAATGCATCTTCAGCCTCCGAAAGGACATAGGAGGATGTCGGACCCAATCCCAAAGAAAAGATTGAGGAAAATGGTCAAGTGAGCATTTAAAATTTTCAGAAGCTGGAAAAAATCATGCCGGAAAAAAGTAGAGTCGGAGGAGAGCGAGCAAGGGTCGAATCAGGTAAGAGAGCAGAGCCGAGACAAGTCGAGCAGTGCAGTTATGCGGAAGGAGGATCTTGACAATCAATACAACAACAATATACCTTAAAAATACACCACCAGTCCCCAATTCTGAAGCAAATGTCGGAACATGGCTTGTATATGAATATAAATCCCCTAAGAAATTGATAAACTAAAGATAACATATCAACAAATGAGTGAGATAGGTCCGGGCAAGGAGAGAGAGTTATGGAGCGGACCAAGAATAAGAAAAAGCCATATAGATCAGGAATCTATCAACCGCAGCATGAGACCAACCTTAAATTTACCCAAAAATGTAGCATGAAAGCAGCCATATATTCAGCCTAAAATTTACCAAAAACATAGCATGAGACAGTCCATATCATAGCATGTAACCAACATTTATATAAACCATAGATGTTGTATTAACACAGTCTTTGGCACTATTTATATCAGAGATAAACTCATTTAAAACTTAATATCCATAAGTATAACAGACTGCGAAACAAATAACCTGACTTGTTAACTAGAAGCATGCCGAGGAAGGACGACCACCGACAGCCAGCGAAACCAGAACCAAGAGAGTAGAAAACAGAGAATGCAGGATAACCGTGAACCCCGAAATTTTGAAAGTCTCCGAGAGGACAAGGAGAAGGATGACCCTGCGCCTCAGGCGCAGGGGAAAGAGAGAGTAACCTTACTTCCTACGGAGAACCCCGATATATGAAAAAGCAGAGACGGGAGGCCAACAGGATGGAGAGTGGACGTGTCAATAGAGTGAAATGCATGAAACAAGCGAAGCCAGTATGGAGACACGACGCAGCGGAAGGTTCAAGGCTGTAGACGCATAGCTGATGAGTTGATAGTGTAGGAGAGACTTACCCATAAGTAAACACCTGCCAGTTCAGGATTGGTAAGATGCCATGGGTGCCGCGCCCTGGTTGGTTGCTGTAACGACAACTTCCTCGGCAACCCAAGTCTGAAATCACTCTCTATGATTGTTGTAAAGAAAAATTTAAATTTCAAATTACATTCATATATACGCTCAGATGGATATTCAATAGACTTGGAATTATTACCAACTGTAAAATCTCTAATTTGAAAAAAAGAAAAGATGCTTATTATTACCACTAGCATTATTAGACCATGTTTAAACCAAAACAAAATAAGCTAACAAAAAGTTTACTAAATGGAAAAACAGTTTACATGTATCAATTATTGAACACATATGTTGACTGCGACCTGGTTGGGATGTCAGCTATCGTGAATCTCATTCCAATAATTAGTAGTCACCTACAAAATGACACAGGAAGAAAGCTCCGGGCTTAAGGCTCCACAAGACCATGTGACCAATGCGTTTATTTAATACAAAAATCGACAAAACCGAGAAGTGAAAATCTAGGGAGATAAAAGATTCAAGTTTGTCTTGACTCTTAATGTGCGGAGGGGTCACCGACAAGTTGCAGAAGAAACATAGTGCTTTCGAAAACTGACAGCTTATAATTCCAGCCTGGCAAGCACGGACAACCAACTAATTTCCTCTCCGCGATAAACAAGCACGTGTTATTACACGTGGTAAGCTTGCCATCGTTCAAAGTTGCATGGCAGAAGAACGCTGCAAGGTTATTGTATATTTCCGAAATATCTCCAGTTGGCTACCCAGGGGTGAGGTAATAGCCTAACCCTATAGTGTGTAACCGTGAGTAATAGCGTAACCCTATAGTTTGGCAGCCTCGAAGAAGATGGCGAGGGTTTGAACCGACGAACGGCGTAGAAAGCTTTGGAGGAGAATTTGTAATTGGCATCTGAACATCCACAAATTCTTATTTTAATGGGAAGGGATTCAGTGAAGTTCGTGGAATCGGGTGGGATTCCGATGTCTCATGGCAAGTTGCTGCAGCTTTCCTGGGCAAGTTGCATGAAGCCTTGAGTCAGTCTGTGTGTGTATGTGGCATCCGTACTCAATTTGTTTTTTTCTTTCAGATCGGAGGAGGCATCTGGACTAGAATATCTCTCGTAGAATTGGATTGCCTTGGAGACTAGATTTCAGAGCAAATTCACGACTTTGAGGAGCCTTGGACAGCGAACCTTATAAATTTGGTGCATTCTGATCTGTTTTGAACGCAAACTCACGGGTAAGAGCTTCCATTTCTAAAGTATTTAAGAAACTCTTATTGAGCGGAGCGGATTTCTTGTTTTTTGCACGGCGCAGGGAAATTTCCTTTGAATCGAAAGTTGTGAGTGTTTTTGTTCAATAAGAAGTCTGTTTTTCTTGAATAAGAAGGCCGTGCTTAAGTTTTGTTGAAGATTTGATCCTTTTGGCTCGGTTTTGCTCCATAGACCCCGCTTTTTCTCAGTTCACCTCAAGTTTGTTTAGTTTTCCCCAAAATTTGCATTTTTCTATAAAAAATTGCATGTACCGATGACATATGCTTGCTTTCAAGCTGCTGAATATTTGCTCCTCTTCGAGTCAGCGTTATTTACTTCTGCAAAAAGCGTTTGATTTAATTTGGACAAATTTGCCAAGGCGTCTCAATTTGTGCTATTGCAGCCTACAAGAAACATAAACCGTAAAGTTTATCGCCAAATCTTGATTTTTTAACAACAATGTTGCTCCGAAGCTCCTCCACACCGGTCCTGGGATCATTGATTCCACCGTTACCACTTCCAGATAATCACAGAGATAAAGAAGGGAAAGCGAATTTCTCGTCGGAAAATGCGAACCAGTTGAATTTCCACAATGTGAGTTCGCATCTTAATTCGTTTTCGAGCTTGGACAGTTGCTCCGTCGATGAAGACAAAGAGGCCATTCCGTCTTCCAATTTCAGGCGAGTTCAGTCGGAAAGCGATCTCCGGAGCCTAAGCCGAGTTTCTCCTGCCCCAGCAAAGGTCGGCCCGGAAACTCTTTTCCAGGGTAACTCATTTGATGATTTTCAGCAAGCTTCTTCTAAAAAGCCTTGGTCTCGGAGGGTATCGGCTCACAAGAGATTACCCTCTCTGAAATCAATCCCATCTTTTGCGTGTTATTATGATGAAGAGGCAGTAGATGAACGCTTGGAACATGATAACGAGAGTGGCATGGTGGACTCTCAATTACAGGAGTTTAGTTTTGAAAATGAAGCCATGGGGGAAATAGTTGGAAGAGTGAAGGATCTTTACACACCGGAAAGAGTAGAGGAGAAGATATCCGCGGCACCGTTGTTTATGGCTCGGGGACTTGGCCTCGATGTCATAGATCCTCAAACCGATATGGGAGGCAGTGGCGGAAACTCTTCTTGGAAAGGGGTTTCCACTGGTGGAAGTAGTGGTGGTGACGGATTTGGAGCTGGGCCTGATAATATTGAGGAGCATTATCAGAGAATGCTCGAGAAGAATCCTGGAAATTCTCTTGTTCTTAGCAACTACGCGCAGTTTTTGTACGAGGTATTGTTTGGTTTCTGTATTGCTTTTGGATTTTGCTTTCGCTTTTGAGGTGGCAATTTGAACTCCGTGCTTATTAGGCACTTGCGTCCTCGCAATGGTTTGGATATGGTTTTTAAGTTTAGCATCCTCTGTATTTTATGATTTTAGCATGGCATTTATAGAATCGCGTCTTTCTTTTTTTTCTCTGTACAGTTCTCGTTGAACTGATAAGCTGTATGATCAACTAGGTGTTTTCCGTGCCAACAGAATTATAACATTTTCTTAGTTAAAAGAATCCTGGAAATTCTCTCGTTAGAAACTATAGTCAAATTTTGAATAAGGTGATTGTTTGTTTTCTTACCTTCCTTTCTATTTGTCTTTTGTTTTTGAGCTGTCAAGCTGAACTCCATGCTTGTTATGCCCTGTGTTCTCACCATGGTTTGGATATTATTTTTAAGTTTAGCATACCCTGTATTTACTATAGCTATGATTGTAGCATGACATTTATAGATTTGAATCTTTCTGCTTCTTTTCTTCATAAAATTCTATTTGAACTGAAAAGCTGTAGATAGTCAGATCTTCTTTTCCATACGGGTTATATACATATTCTCAGTTAAAAGAATCGTGGAAATTCTTGCCTTCTTAGGAACTACACTTACTTTTTGTTCGAGGTAATTGCATGGTTTCTGTATTGCTTTTGGGTTTTGTTTCTATTTTTGAGTTGACAAAGTGAACTCCATACTGGTCAGGCACCTGTTTTCTCATCGTGACTTGGATATGATTTTGAAGTTTAGTAGCATACTCTGTATTCCTATGATTTTAGCGTGGAATTTTACAGATTTATTTCTTTCTTCTTTTATCTATACATTTCTCTTTTAACTGGGAAACTGTGGACAATCAGATCTTTTCCCTGTCAACAGAGTTATAATTATTTTCTCATTTAAATAACAGGAGTTAAATCAGTAGGGCTTTACCCGGCTGTCCTCTGGGTTTCCCAGCATGAGATTCTTTTCATAATTAACCACTAGGATGTTGACCCCATGCACCATAGAGAAATTGTGGATTTTGTGATTGGTGAATTCTCTCTCTTAGTTGCTTCTTTTTTTAGATGCTTCCTTGTGATTTATGTTTTCTGTGATGTAACTTTGATTTATATGTCATACTATCTCCAGGTATTTTAGCATCGTTTACTAAATCAGTGAAGTCATAATCTCTGTGTATATATAAAAAAACCATTTTCATGATAAAATAAGGCCAACAAATGTAGTGTAGAAGTGAACTATCTAGCCTGAGAAACACTTTTGGAGTTTCTATGGGCTCGATTACTGCTGCATTCAAGAAAAGTTCAAACCCTTTCAATTCTTTTCCTATTACTTTTGTCATATATCGTGAAATTCATTTATATTCTGACAGATTTTTGTTACATGTTTCTTCTAGATCTCTTAGGTCCTATTTGCTTTTTTGAAGATATTTTTTGTATAGAATTAATGGCTATGGTATGGTCCTAGGAAGAAGTGAAAATTATCACCTTCAACCGTCTTAAGAACTCTCCTTGGTATCTATGCAAAATGATGACCTTGTTTGTTTACTCCCTTTTTTTGTTTGTCTACTCTCTCTTTTTTGCAGTAGGATACTAGAACACTTAATATGGTGGCTGTCGGGCATGTTTTCTCTGCTTTGTTTTGTGCAGCCTTGATGTAATTATCTGTTAAATACAACTGTTTGTAGATAAGATCGTGAATTCATTGAGCTTTTGTAATCTGTGATGTTTCGTGTAATGCCCCTTTCCAAATGATCACTTCTGGAGGCTGATTCAGTTGCCTATTTGATTGCTGTAGGCTATAGGAGAAAAAGGGGATCAATTAATTATTTGAATGTCACTAGGGTGAAAAGAACAACGTGTAGAAGTGACAATTAATAATTAAATTAAAAAGCAACTGTGGAGAAAAATAAAGAAATTTTAGAAATTCACCTTATATTATTGAATGGGAAAAGGGGAAAAGGAAGATCCATGGTATTTTGATGCTTTTATCATCAAAATACCATGGATCCCCCTTTTTCCTCAATCATATAAGGATATAAGGTGACTTTACAAAGTTTCTTTTATTTTTCTCCAGTCACTTTTTAGGGTACATGTTTCTTTCACCCGAATGACATTCAAACAATTAATCGATCCCCCTATAGACTACGGGAAAAATAGGCTACTGAATCAGTCTCCAGAATTGATCATTTGGAAAGGCACATTACATTTCCTTAGCTTTTGTCTCATGATAATCTAATCTGTCCATGGGAAATTGGTTCTTTAATTAATGATACTGTTCCTCTATAATAACTGAATTGATATTTTTTGTTCAATGACAGTCAAAACACTTTCATAAAGCAGAAGAGTATTACTCAAGGGCAATTTTAGCTCAACCTGATGATGGGGAATTATTAGCACAGTATGCTAAATTGGTATGGGAACTTCACCACGATGAAGAGAGGGCCTCCGCCTATTTTGAGCAAGCTGTGCAGGCCTCTCCTGAAGATTGGTAAGCTTTCCTTCTTCCAATCATCCATTTCCTACTTTTGTTCAATAAGTTTATGTGGAAAGCAAAATCCTGTCATTGTATTAGGAAGACGAGCATCTCAGAGCACTTAAATTTATCAACCCTATTATTGTACACAGTGAAAATCACGGGAGTCTATTGAGAAGATATTTACAAGTAGAATAGAAAAGTGAACACTGAATAGCTGTAGTGCATTGTCTGTCCTTTGTGGTTATAAAATATGTGCATGCAACCTTAGATGTGTGGAATGAGAGGTTAGAATATTTGATAGGGCTTTCATAGTATTATCAATAATTAGTGAGAAATTTCTAAATTCCGACTCATTTTTCCTGAAGACAGCCTCCGATAACAAAAAGGGAAATTTTTTTTTTAATGGGTCTCATCATTTTTGATACTGTTTCGGCTTCTAGTTGAAGGATTTTCAACGTATTGACTCTTGAGTAATAATGCGTTTGTTTTTTGTCCCAGTAATGTTGCTGCGGCATATGCATCCTTCCTCTGGGACACAGATACAGAAGAGCAAGAGCAGGATTTTTCCAGTTTGTACAATGGTACAAATGTTTTGGGAACTCTTGGTTATGCAACAACCACAGTATCATGATGTGTGCTTGAGCTAAAATCTCAAGAAATGATGAAAGAGCCAGAGTTGAAATCTCAACATAGCACATAACGGCCACAGTATCATGGTTGTGTGCTTGAGCTAAATTATCAAGATATCACATAAAAGGCACAGTATCATGGTTGTGTGCTTGAGCTAAATTATCAAGATATCACATAAAAGGCACAGTATCATGAGGTGTGCTTGAGTTTAAATTTGAAGACATCACATATTGTGAGGTAGTTTGAAGAATTACTGTTAAAAACCGCTTTATCTGCTTTATTTCATTTCTTAATATCTTATGGATGCCCTCCGAAATTAATGTTATTCAGCTGTGTTTCCTATCTTTTCATCAAAATTTTCGTTACTCGTCATCTTTTAATGTTAGTCTGATGAATAGTCTGTTTACTTAATATTTTCCCTTTCTTCTACAAGTCCTTCATGACAAGGTCGATAAATTATAGAAGTCGGAGACAGAAAATGCTGTTAATAGCTGTAATATCCAGCTGTTTGCGTAACGTTTTTAAAGAACTCCCAGGGAAATTTCCAAAATTATAGTTTCTCTTTGGGTAAAATCATGCCCTCAAATATTGCACAACTAAAAGGTATCAGGCCGGTGAATAATAATATATTGTACCGTCACAAATTTCGTATACGGGTTAGTTTGCAACGCTTTTACGTTGCAATTCTGGCATAAATAATATGTAACCTGTTATAATTATCACAAGCTACCATTACGAGTAGAACACAGATCCATTTGGAGATTATACAGTAGATATTAATATGTTTCTTTCTAATATGTAATGATTAGTGATGGGAGGAAGAAAAGCCAATTTAACTTTTTAAAGTGGAATTCTGATTCCAAGATTCCGAGTGGAGGAAAAACTGAAGGAAGAGAAGCAAAAGTTCTTCCGTTTTAGAATGGTAGAAAAAGGTCGAGTATATACAAATATAGATTCTCATCTTTAAGTGGACAAAAGCATGAAAGAGCTCACCGGAAAATTGATCATTTTCTTCCATGTGAGGTAAAATTTATCCAGCATTTTCAAAATTCAAATTTAGTACTAGGAGTTTTCATTTCTCCCTGTTCAATGTTGACAATGAACCATGTCACTCAATTTCCATGCTTGTAAAGAAGAGATCATGCAATGGGTGCCTCGCTTTTACAAAGATGTTTGTATAGAAATTGCTAGCAAATCTCCTAAAATTCAAGTAGAATTTACCTCAAGCGGGGAGTTTTTCGAGTACTATTAGGTCATCAACTTCACTTGCGATAGTTGATTATAATGGGAGTTGTTTGAGTAATAGTAGCACATCAAGTGGATTACAATGGGAGTTGTTTGAGAAATAGTAGCTCATCAACACCACTTGTGACCATGTGAGGTAAAATTTATCAAGCATTTTCAAGCATTTTCAAAAATTAGTACTAGGTGTTTTCATCCCTGTTCAATGTTGACTTCAATGTTGACAATGAACCATGTCACTCAATTTCCATGCTCGTAAAGAAGAGATCAAGCAATGGGTGCCTCGCTTTTACAAAGATGTTTGCATAGAAATTGCTAGCAAATCTCCTAAAATTCAAGTAGAATTTACCTCAAGTGGGGAGTTGTTCGAGTATTATTAGGTCATCAACTTCACTTGCGATATTGATTATAATGGGAGTTGTTTTGAGTAATAGTAGCACATCAAGTGGATTACAATGGGAGTTGTTTGAGTAATAGTAGCTCATCAACACCACTTGTGACCATGTGAGGTAATGGGAGTTGTTTGAGTAATAGTAGCTCATCAACACCACTTGTGACCATGCGAGGTAAAATTTATCAAGCATTTTCAAAAATTATTTTTAGGAGTTTTCATTTCTCCCTGTTCAATGTTGACAATGAACCATCTCACTCAATTTCCATGCTCGTAAAGAAGAGATCAAGCAATGGGTGCCTCGCTTTTACAAAGATGTTTGTATAGAAATTGCTAGTAAATCTCCTAAAATTCAAGTAGAATTTACCTGAAGTGTGGAGTTGTTTGCCTCGCTTTGTATAGAAATTTCTAGCAGATCTACTAAAATTTCAAGTAGAATTTACCTCAAGTGGGGAGTTGTTTGAGTATTATTGGGTCATCAACTCCACTTGCCATAGTTGATTACTATGGGAGTTGTTTGAGTAATAGTAGCTCATCAACACCACTTGTATGGGAGTTGTTTGGGAGTTGTTTGAGAAATAGTAGTGCTCATCAACACCACTTGCAACCATGTGAGGTAAAAGTTATCAAGCATTTTCAAAAATTAGTATAGGAGATTTCTCCATGTTCATGTTGACAATGAACCATGTCACTCATTTTCCATGCTTATAAAGAGATCATGCAAAATGGTTGCCTCGCTTTTACAAAGATGTTTATATATAAATTGCTTGCAAATCTTCTAACATTCAAGTAGAATTTACCTCAAATGGGGAGTCAAGTAGAATTTACCTCAGATGGGGAGTTGTTTGAGTATTATTGGAATGAGATAAAGTATGGTTTAATTCATAATTTTGTGAGGCAATGTTGTAATGTTATTCAAGTAGAATAGTGGGGAGTTGTTCGAGTATTATTGGAATTAGATATAGTATGGTTTAATTCATAATTTTGTGAGGCAATGTTGTAAAATGAGACAATGTTGTAATGTTATTTTAGGTAAATATTGCGAGTTAGTCAAAATAAAAAATGTTAGGTTGTGTAAATATTTCAAATTAAAATTATATTAAATATATATATATATAAAATCAGATTAGCTTCATTTGAATGTTGGATTTATTTAAGTTTTGTGAGAGATTTGACTTATTAAGTTTTGAGACGGATCAAATCTCTCAGAGATGTTTTGCATATATAACCAGAGTAAATTTATTTGTCAAATTATTTGTTAAAGTTTTGAGAAAGATTAAATCTCTCAAGATGTTTTGCATTCAAAATAGAGATTTGCACCTTCAAAGATTTGATCCGAGATGTTTTGCATAGATAACTAGAGTAAATTTGTCTGTCAAAGTTTCGAGAAAGATTAAATCTCTTGAGATGTTTTGCATTCAAAATAGAGGTTCACACCTTCAAAGATTTGATCCTTTTGACGTTGGATAGATTTCCAAATTATTGTATATAATGCTACTGATTTGATGCTATTGATTTGATGAATGTTTTGAAATTAAAAATATAAAAATTATCTCACTCCATTAAAATTGGTCTCCATAAAGTAAAAATATTCTAGGGTTTTAGCATCTATTACAACTTTGCATTATTTAACCTTAAATATATTCATAAGGTTTCAGCTCTCCTACACGATCCAACGAATTTGGAAATATTTTAGGGTTTTGTTGATGGCGCTGAAAACCCGTGAAAATTCTTCAACCAAGGAGGTCTCTCTGATGTGAAGTCTCAATTAGGCCTCATATAGTTTGGAATGCAGTAGTCTATAACGCGACTTTTTGAAAGCTTTTCCGGCGGATTTTTCCAGTCAAAATCCGGCAGCAATTCATTGGAATCCCAAGTTTGATAGCTAGTTTCTGCACAATCAATGGCTCCCAGGGGTTTTCCACGGCGCTGAATCCAAATATGCAGTTAAAAAACCATTTTAACTGCTAAAAATCAAGATTTAACCTCATTTCTTCCGCTAGATTCCGTCACCAGAATCTCCAAAAAGTCGCATTATAGACAACTCCGTTTGGAATAGGAGTCCCATATGGAGCGCTGCCATGGTTGACATATATTTCTATAGATTTGTTTTGGCTCTAATTGTTAGTGAGAGAGAGGAACACGTGTGCTTTCGAAAACAAGTTAGTGTGCTTGATGTCTGGGGAATGTTTAGTTGTAGGTGTGTCAAGGTTTTTCTACTGTGTAGGGAAAAGAAAGTGAGCCTCTAAGAGAGGTAATAGTACAACTCTAGTAGAAACACACAAACGAAACATATAAGAGAGGTAATAGTACAACTCTAGTAGAAACACACAAACGAAACATATCTGCCCAACATCAAGCGAAATATTCCACAAAGATCCGATGGACATTGCAACCACTACGACACATTCGCAATATGGTAAACATTAAAATAATCGAAATAGTTCAACTACTTTAGTACATGTGAAAACAAACATGAATCATAAACATTCACATAATAGTCTTACAAATATTCATAATCCATGCATGAAGAACGTGTTGGCAATAAGGCTTCATATGTTAAGTAAAAGTCCAAAGACATGTATACATCGAACACCACTGGCCATTTCCTCAAAAGAATTAGCTTCGCTCTGATACCTTGCAAGAGGACCTTGCTTGCAAGAGGAGCCAAGGTGAAAGGTGTATATATAATCAATGGGGTGATACTTCACCTCCCTTGTGACTCTTTGACTACCTTCATGACTGTTTGACTTCCTATGACTTTCAACTTTACATGATTCTTCATATTTTGTACATGTCCTTTGGGCTTTCATTTTATAAAACGTTTTCAAATAATAAATTACATAATCCATAAGAATGATTTGGCGATAACAACTGATGACATGACATGACACGACACTGCTGACATGGACTTATTGATGGCATGACAATCTCAAGCCATTCTTGCTACTCCTTGCTATGTGTTTTCTTGGGAATGCTCTTATGTCCACCTCCATATGGCTTAGAAGTAAGGAGTCTTCAATGATATCAGGGCTTGAGTTACAGTCACAAACTAGTGTCCTTTCGCTTTCTCTTGATTGATCAGCGTGCTTAATCAGCTACAAAGATGTCTTTCAACATGTTTTCATTATCCATCTCCTCCTCCATCATCCTGTCATGGTATGATAGAGTACTTTCATCTACAATTCGCGCATGACAAGACGACATCAGTCCGATAAACCTCTAGTCTATGATGTTGCATGTTGATCTACTAACTATGCTAGAACTGGGTGGTACGCTGAGGGAGAGGCTCAGTGACTGCGCAATTGCACAACTTAGGCAAGCAGGGATGAAGCTTGAGCCTTGAGGCTATGCAATGTGTAGTCCAGGCTGGATTGAGGAAGAAAATTGCGCAGTTTGGGAGCTCAGTGAGCCAGGCTGAGTCGTTGAGCATTGATTCAACGTACTGCGCAGTTTTGGAAGGCAAAGGTGGTTAGGTGATTGCGCAATTGTGCAACTTAGGAGCTAGGTTGGAGGGTTGAATTACGCAGTTTTGGAGGCAAAGATCCGGGCTTGAGCACTAACTGCGCAGTCCTGGGAGGCAGGAACTGCGTATTGCACAGTGTCAAGACGCAGGGTTGCAGTGAGAGGGTTGAGACTGTGCAATGCATAGTTCAGGAGTGCTGGATAAGTCTAAGTTGCTTGGTTGGAGAGCTTTCAGAATTTGACTAAGTGTGGGATCGATGAAGTTGATGTGAACAATGATAATGCTCAACTGTGATCACACACTTAAAAACACTTGACGACACAACAATATAGATCACCAAAGACACATGAACAACATACTTCTCTTAGTGCGACAACCTTGTGACGACTCATGACAAGTGTGACACTAAAGATACACTTTGCGACAACCGTGATAACACTTGTGCGACAATTGCTACGACACTTGTGCGACAATGCTTACGACTTTAGAAATGAGTGCAACATATGTTTATATGGTAAGATCAACTCATTTACACAAAGGTAACCCCTTGAAACCATCAAAACAACGCTGCTCATATACATTGTGTGGCACTTAATATGCGAAAAGATGACATTTTTCCTTCTTGTAAAATGGACCAAAACATTTAGAGAAAACACATTCAATGCATTTCAATATTTGTGACGATAATATACAAGACCAAGGTAGGCTTTGAAATTTATTGCAGGCCAAAATTTTGGAGGGTGTTGTAGCAACGACAACACTTGGTAAAAGTCCAGCTTCTCTATCTTGGTTGACTTTTTTGTACAACGTCTCATTTCTTCACGGAGTACTAATTCATCGTGCATATTACTTTGGCTTCCCCACTTACCCCATGAATAGACATGATCCCCTTTGTGCCTTCTCGATTGAACATAATCATAAGATTCAACAATATCACAATGTTTTGAATTGGAAAGGGTAGTGTAGTTTGTGGGCTTTAGATTTTCAGAGTATAGTTTTTCATCTCTAGTGTTTCTCTGTGGCTAGCAACCCTAGATAGTACCCCGACAGAGTCACTACAGGGACACAATCATTACTCTGCTGCCAGCGAGTCTGCACAGTACCCCAGTGGAGTTGTTTGCTTCACCGCTCTGCACAGGAAGCCTATCTTTTCTTTCGCCTTTATTTATATTTTTAAAAGGGACTAGCATATGCACTTATTTATTTTATGGACGGAAAAGGGATACCGACCTATTGAGAGAAGAAGAGGTTGTTCCTTTAGAGAAGCATATAGAGACTTTTGATTTAGGTTTTCTTGTTTATACTTTTCCCTTTTTCCTCATTTACTGATTGTGTAAGCGTGAAAACATTGAAACATACAGAACCGAGTGTGGGCATAAGGTTTCCGAGAATAGACAGAGGTATCATGGTTCGACCAAAACTTTCCTTAGGGACGAATCATATTTTCCATAAGAACTTCATCAACCAAAAGATGTAAACAACACAAAGGAGGGCCGAAGGTTAGGCAAATGTTGCAGTTTCACAAGACTCTTTTCAATTTTGCCACACCCCCCTTTGAACCTGCAGATCATCTTCATGCAGAGTCTCAGAAAAGGAAAGAAAATACAACATACAACAAGGAAACAAAACTAGAAGACAAAACAGAAGGAGGCTAAACCAAAACATGATGTCAAACCAAAATCAGAAAACACAACACAAGTTACAAAAAATGAATGTAGGATGAATGTGCATGTAACTAAAATGCAACTAGACCTACTCCTAATTCGCTAGCAGGTCAGGGTCACGTGTAATAAAATTTCCAATGAAGCCACCATCGCTGCTTTCGCCCTGCATTCACAAAGATATAAGCAATTAAAAAAGATACAAAATATCGTGCCACATAAAAGATAAGAGTTTGAATAATTTGCACAACAAATATAAGGTCTTTCTTGTAAGTAGAGATATAGGCCATAGCCACTACTTCTAGCGAGTTCACATTCTTACCTTTTCAATGACCATTATAAGCAGAGAAACCATGAAAGCTTCTTGTGAATGCATTTTCATCTGTATCATCCTTCTGAGCAAGCATGTGAAAAGACCGAAACTTGTTATTAGAAAAAGGGCTTGCTAAGAAAGATGCTTCAAGGCAATTATAGATTGGATTGTGAAATTCGAAATAATCCTCTTGAAGACCCAAAAATCTTTGAAAATATGAATTTTCAATTAGAAGCAGAGGGTTCGGGTGAGAATCTCGTGAGAGACAATTGATCTTATCATATTCAACTGGCTTGTTAAGACAATGAGGCCTTGATATGACCATCAACAAAGATTGAAGTGCCTTAACCTTTTGACAAGTACTCAGAGGATGAGATGTTAAACCATGAAGATCAAAGGATGCAAAATCACTATCATTGGATATACTGGTGGGAAAATGATAAAACAAATGACAGTTAATATTATGATTAGATACACTGTTTATGTCATGATGTTCTTGGTTCAAAGATGGATCAATTTGAAGATCTTTACGAATTCCTTGAGCAAATTAATTTTCCTCACATGATAGATATGACAACCCGTTCCCTTGTAACCGGTAACACTTTGCATTAGTATTGTAATCATCGAAATAAGTGAAAATAAATGCCAGTAAAACAAACACATGAAACTAGTCAGGGTACGATGAGTGAAGAAGGATTTGATTTGCCAGATAACTCATGCATTCATTATCATTCAAGAGGATTTCAGGGGCGATGAAGGAAAGATTCACAATATAAAATTTGCAAGAAAAACTAGGGGTTGACTTTTTTAAGAAATGAATCTGATAGGCATGATTCCTTAACTTGTGCATTCATTATCACTCAAGAGGATTTCAGGTGCGATGAAGGAAAGATTCACAATATAAAATTTGCAAGAAAAACCAGAGGTTGACTTTTTTAAGAAATGAATCTGATAGGCATGATTCCTTCAACAAAAGATAGTCTTTGAAATAATCAACTTCGCAATTCCATACTATGAAAGAAACACATTCCAAACCCGAGTTAAGTACAAGAGCCTTGCATGGAGATGAATCATATGAAACAGAATCTTGAATCTGATCAAAAAATGAATCTCGAAAGTTCAAAAAATTACATCCAAAATACCAAATATTTTCTAGAAAGAAATTTACATCGAGTAAAACCATGCAAAGAGAATGATTGTGTGAGAAAAACCATATCTGACTAAGTTCAGGGGGCTTACCAGATTCGTGAGATCCTGACATAACCATCAATGGAAGTTGAAGTGCCTCAACTTTCTAATAAGTCCAAGAACTTTCAAGGATTGTAAAATCGCATTTTAACAATTGAATGAAATCATGCATGGTGTGAGGATAACTGCTTCCTCTGATTTGAATGAGGCCACTACTAACCGGATGGCATCCATCTTTTTCACTGATTTGATCGGATTTTACAACTTCAACAACCAGATTACTCAGATTGAAAGATTCTTCTGATCGCAAATATTGAGATGCATGAATTGGACAAAATTTCATGAACAAGATGATTTGAAGAGTTGTCTTCGTCAAAACAAGAGATGATGAGGGATGTAAAGAATAATCAATTATTTGACTTTCATGTCATGGATAACCTCACTACCTTGTGTCGATTGGAAAGTTAACTCATCACATGGATAACTTGAAAATCATGAAGCATATTCATCGCAAGTAGATGCATTGCAAACAATAGAACACAAGGGATATCGAGATGAAGAAGAAGTTTTGATAAGAACATATTCTTTGACCAAATCAAAATATAGATCTAAATAGAAATTGTCGTGAGAAACCAAAAGATCCGCTGATGCACATGGGCATTCGCAATTGCGTACATCAACATCAAAATGATTGTTGCCCAAGGCTACAAATTGATTGGAAGAATTTGTTGCATTTGATTCACTACTGAGATTAGCAAATTGAAAATCATCCAAGAATGGAAGCACATCATCTTGACATGGGGGACATTAAAAAAGGGAAGAGAGATCAAAAGTCTCTTCACTTTCCTCATCCTCTACAAGTGTAATGTGATTACCTTATATCTTATCGCAATTTGAACCAACAATTTGAAAATCAAGAGAGCATGAAGAGCTATTTGGTGGAGCAGATTGTTCAAGAATATCATGATACACAGAGTCACAACATGTAAATGATAAAGGATGAAGGATGTCCCTTGAAAAAATAACACTTTCAATTGAACCAGATTCAAGATTGATGTTAAGAGTGCCAATGTTACCTTAAGGAATGAAAGGATTAGCTTTCACCCTAGGCTCCATGAGCCATTCCAAGGTTTCTTCCATTAGATCTGAATCATGAAAAGCGAGAGGAGGATGAAAATATGGATTAAGAATTTGATTTGCATATTTCCTAACTTTATTATCACAGGGAGGCCCCAAATTAGTATTGGAAAAGGAGAAGGACAAGGAACAAAATAAGTAGTAGATTCCTCCTTTGAAATTCAAGGTGCCTCATGATTTACAAGAGTCGGGGAAGTAAAAACATTAAGGGGTTTAGGTTCACCGTGCAAAGAGATATGAACCAAATGATTAAAATTTTGTTTAAATAAATCCCAATCCATGTATTCTCTCGGAAATTAATAACAAAGATGAAGGAACCGATCAGAAAAATCTTCAATTGATTTATTAGGCTTCATTCTTAGTTGATTAATTCTTTTAAGAACATCCCAATAATCATACCTGTCAAATGATTTATGAATCTCCTTCGCTGGACGAATGAATGGATAGAAGCAACATCCAACGTGTGATACCATCTCTTAACATGACCTTCAAATGTGAGGGTGAACAATCTAGCCATGACATCTTTGTAATGTATTCCATTAGAAAGGCAAAGGCAAACAACTTTTTTTTTTGGTAATCTTGGTAGGACTACATCTTCATCATGTCCAACTTCTCACCCCGATCGGGGGCAAAGACAAAAAACTTGAAACTAAGGTTCTCGAAGAGTTAATTAACCCTCACCATCAAACTTAAGTTGAGACAGGTTATGAAAAAGTTCCGCTGGGATGGTAGTAGTAGGCTCTTTAGAAAAAAATCCCAGTGTTATTATTTGGGGAGGAGCCATCTTGAATAAGAGATTCAAAGAAGAATCAATGGGAACATCTTGTTGTCTGGCTCTCTTTCTAGCACCATGTGTTGACAGTGTTGGAAATTTGTCAACCAAGGGGTTCTCCCCAATGTGAAGTCCCAATTAGACCTCACATCGTTTGGAATAGGAGCCCCATCCGAAGTATCGACGAAGTTGCCATATATTCTTATACATTTTCCTTGGCTCTAACTGCCAACAAGAGAGAGGAACACATGTGTGCATTCAAAAACAAGTGTGCCTGGTGAATGTTCGGTTGTAGGTGTGTCAAGGTTCTTCTACTGCAGAGGGAAAATAAATTGAGCCTCTAAGAGAGAGGTAATAGTACCACTCTAGTAGAAACACACACAAATGAGAGATATCTGCCTGACGTCCAACATAATAGCCCGCAAAGATGCAACGAACATTGCAACCACTACAACACATTCTCAATATGATAAGCAAATAAATGAAATAGTTCAACTACTTTAGTACAGGTGAAAACAAACATCAATCATAAACATTCACATAATAGTGTTACAAAACATTCATAATCTATGCATGAAGAACGTGTTGGCCATAAGGATTCATATATTAAGTAAAAGTCCCAAGACACATGTATACATCAAATACCATTAGCTCCAATAGTGGAGCGTTGAAGCCTAGTTTGTCTCTCTAATGCCTTGCGAGAGGATCCAAGGTGAAAAGTCCTTTGCTCATACAATGAGAGTGTATATGGGTGATGCTTCACCTCTCTTGTGACTATTTGACTACCCTCATGACTGTTTGACTTCCTATGACTTTTAAACTTTATATGACCCTTCATATTTTGTACATGTCCTTTGGGCTTCAAATTTATAATACATTTTCAAATAATAAATTACATAATCCACAAGAATGATGTGGCATATCAAGACTCGTGACATGACATGAAACTGCTGACATGGACTTCTTAATGACATGGCAATGTCAAGCAATTCTTTCTTCTCTTTGATATATGTCTTCTTGGAAATTCTCTTATGTCCATCTCCATATGGCTTAGAGGTAAGGATTCTTCAATGATATTAGGTCTTGAGCTATGGTCGCAAATTGGTGTCTTTTTTCTTTCTCTTGATTGATCAACTTGCATAATCAACTACAAATATGTTTTTCAGCATGTTTCCCTTCTCCATCTCTTTCTTCATCATCCTATTATGGTATGATAGAGTACCTACTTCTGTAATTCACTCACGACAAGACAACATCAGTCCGATAAACCCCTAGTCTAAGATGTTGCATGTTGATCCACTCACTGAGTTGGAACTGGGTGGTAGGCTGAGGGAGAGGCTCAGTGGATGTGCAATAGCACAGCTGAGGCAGTTAAGGGTGAAACTTGAGCCTTGAGACTACAAAATGCATAGTTCAAGATGGATTGAGGAAGAAAATTGCGCAGTTTGGGAGCTCAGTGAGCCAGGTTAAGGGGTTGAGCATTGATTTGGCATACTGCGCAGTTCTGGAAGGCAAAGGAGGCTGGGTGAATGTGCAATTGCGTAACTCAAGAGCTCAAGGACTTGGCTTGAGGTATGAGTCTGCGTAATACATAGTTGAGGCCAGTTTGGAAGGTTGAATTGCGTAGTTTTGGGGCCGAAGGTCCAGGCTTGAGCACTGAAAATGTGCAATGCGTAGTCCGCGAAGGTAGGAACCATTGCATAGTGTCAAGAGGCAGGGTTGCAGCGAGAGGGCTAATGCTGCACAACGCACAATTCAAGAGGGCTTGATGAAGTTAAGTTGCTTGGTCAGAGAGCTTTCGGAATTTGACTAAGTGTGGGATTGATGAAGATGATGTGAACAATGATAAGATTCGACTGTGATCACACACTTAGAACACTTGATGACACAAAATCATAGATCACCCAAGACACATGAAAAACATACTTCCCTTAGTGCAACAACTTTGTGGCGACTCATGACAAGTGCGACTCTAAATACATTTTGCGACCACTGTGACGACACTTGTGTGACAGTGCTTATGACTTTGGAATTGAGTGCGACAAATGTTTATACGGTAAGATCAACTCATTTACCCAAAGGTAACCCCTTGAAACCACCAAAACAAGCTCATATATATTGTGCGACACTTAACATGCGAAAATACAATATTTTTTATTTCTTGCAAAAGAGACCAAAACACTTAAAAAAACACATACAATAGATTTCAATATTTGCGACAACAATATACAAGGCCAAGGTAGACTCTGAAATTTGGTATAGACCAACATTTTGAAAAATCTTATAACAATGAGTTTCAACCCAAGTAAATGCTCCAATGCAACATTATATAATTGAATTGCATGAGAGAAAATTTGCGTGTGGCATGTGATGGCATTTTAACATAACGCGAGGTCGTGGGAGTCACAACTATTGAAATTCATATGGATGATACCGGCTTCGGTTTAATTAAATATTCCGCAAACTTCCCATCATTTTACAAGTGTGGAGTTAGCGTGAATATATATCGATTTAAAAAATAAAATATATCATCTATTGTTTTTTTTAGTTTATAATATTATTTAATAAATCCGAGTTCTTGAACTCCTCATCCTCTACTATTAACATCAGAGATCACAAATTGAACTTACTCTCCTTCCTCTACTATTATTATCAGAGACAACAGATTGAGCTTACTTTCTGTGTTGTGAAATAATAAGTTAATGTTTAAGTTATTAGAAGTTTTTTTTCTAATGGTTAATCTATTTAATTTATAAAATGTATTAAAAAATCCAATAACAAAATTAACCTATTATATTATGTTTACAAATAAATTCATATAACAATATAACAAAAAAATATAATAATAACCATACCATGACCTCATTTTAAAAGGAATCGGAGATCTACCAAAAATATAATAATAACCACGACATGACCGCATTTTAAATATATTTGAGATATTTGGTTACCTATCTTTTGCGGGTCGCTCCTTTTTCTCTAAAATTGTTGGATTGGATTGGATTGGGAGAGGAAGGAAGAGTGAGAGGAGGAGAGAGAGAGAGGGAGAGAGAGTACTTAAGATAGAGAAGGAAAGAGGGAGGGAGAGAGATGGAGTTGGAGGGAGAAAGGTTGAGAGAGAAGAAGTGACAAGGGAGAGATGGAGAGAGGAGAGTGGAAAGGAAGAGAGGAGAGAGAGATGGGGAGAGGAAGAGGGAGGGAGAGAGAAAATTAAATATGAATAGAGAGTGTGTATGTTTGGGGGGTGAGACAGAGAGAAAGAGGAGAGACATATGGATATAGAGATATAGATGGGGGGGGGAGAGAGGAAAGATGAGAGTGATAGAGGGAGGGAGGCAGAGATGGATATTTATGGAGAGAGAGATAGTGTATGTGTTTTTAGGGGCTGGGGGGGAGAGGGGCCGAGGTGAGATAGAAATACAAAGGAGATATGGAAGAGATAAATATAGATGGTGGGAGAGAGTGAGGAAGAAGAGAAGAGGAAAGAGAGCGAGGGAGATAGACAATATGGATAGAGAGAGCATGCATGTTTGAGGCTAAGTCAGAGAGATGAATAAGGAGAGATGAAGGGATTATATATATATATAAATATATTATATATACTATATATATATATATATATATAAACCACAACAGGCATATGATATGCCTAAACCTACCTGATGCCATGAGAAACCAACTCTCAAATAGTGGTCTTTGTAAATATATATTATTATATAGATGGTGAGGAGAGAGGGAGAGGTGGGGGAGAGAGGGAGGAGGAAATATAATGTTTTTCATTGAAGTATATGCATTGCTTTTGTTGATACCTAATCTTTGGGATTAGGAAAACGTATGTAAATATTGTAAATAGAAAAATAAATGACGTTGGAAGATGAAGAGACATTGTGAGATGAAACCCAATAGTCTCCTTCTCCTTGCATATATTCATATTCTTTGTTAATGAAAAACACAATTTGATTAGGAGATACAAACTTAGCCTGACATGGTATCAGAGTGCATGTCCAAAATTAATCTCTTTCTGCAAGTAACTCCTATTTCTTGCCATATTCTTTGTCCTCTATCTCTCTGCATCGATTTTGTTGAAGCGTTGGAATGGAGCAGCCTCTGTCTTCATTTTGTTGAATGGATTAATGCTATGTGCTCGCTCTTCCTGCAAATTGTGTGAAAAGTATGGGTGAGTGCGGAAACCTTATATGCTGCATTGAATGGAACATTGGTTGAGCATCGATCTGAGTGTGTTGAGCCCTAAAGTCTTCAAAATGAAAATTTGAGAGCAACTTTGATACCACCATGAGAATGCAACAAATCTGCTCTTCGTGAGAAGTTCAATCATTGAATGGAGCACTCAATCCTTGCATTAGAATGGTGAGTCATCCTAACTAATGTCAAAACTTCTGTTTTGAGTAGTAAATATGATACATTGACGTGGATGTTGTGTTAAAACTTGTCAAAACAACATGGAAGTCATGCATTGAATGTGTGTTCAAGTCCCACATTGATTGGTATGATGTTGTATGCTATATGCTATCTATTCCATAAAAGTTGTTTAAAACAAATTGAATGTTTAAGTATTAAGGGTCTTTTGTAGTGCATTATATTAGATATCATTTTTTGGAATTCAACTGCGTTAAGAAAGTCATTCATCTATGACCATTTCATCTAGGACCGCTCATCGCAAATCACAATTCTTTAGAACCTGTGAACATCCATTTAGAAAAGTGCGATGCGATCAGAGTCATAACAAAACCCTCATCGCGAAGTTTTTATCGAAGTAAGCCATTTATAAATACGACGTGATGTAACTATCACGTTTCACACATCATGAATCAAGAAATGACTTATAGCGTTTCATTGAAACTTTGCGATGCGATAAGGCTATCACAATCACATATCGCCATTTCATAGGAAAGCATCCAATACACTTCATTGAAAAATTGCGATGCGATTTAATTATCGAATATTGCGCTCTCAATAAAAGAAAAGTAATAAATACTATGAATACATGCGGTATAGGGATAAATCAATTGTAAAGGAAAAAGTGATTTGCCAAGTTTGAAACGCACTGTCTCCCCATGCCAGCTCAACACTCATCGTAATCGCAACAATGCGAAGAATTTTTTTTTAGTGTGGTACTGGTAACTCCCGATTTGCGATACGCGATGGTTCTACAAATATTAAAATAATACAATCGCCAATCACAAATCGCAAGAGTCACAAAACTTCTTCTAAAAAGGACCGTTATGAAACCTGCGATGCGACATGTAGTTATGGTTAATTCCTTTAAGGATTTCATCCGTGGTAGCTATGTACAATGTAAGATCTTTTGCATCTAATCCGCATAACTGCTTGTAGTCTGTAATTTGTGTATTATCTCCTCTCAAGTTTTTCGCTTATTATGCTCTTCTTTCTCATTTTTCAATGCTGATCTAGAATAATACAGTTGGTCAATATGTCTAAGAAATCTCGAAAGGAAAAGGCCCCCATTATAGTGGAAGAAGGACTAGCAAAATTGGTGTTAGTAGCAGATACTACTTGTCTAGGCCTTGGTAAAATCACGTGGGAAGGCATATATGCTTTACTTGAAGCAGAAAATTCAACGAAGATAGAAGAAGAAGCGACAACTACTGGAACTGATCAAACAGAAAGCATGCTCAGTGATTTGGCCAACTCCTTCCTCCATAGAATAGTAGCCCGAGAAAAAGTTTTACCATATAATGATCTAGTGAGATGGGTAGTCGAAAGTATTAATATAATAGACAGAGCTTTCTTCACAGCCGACGAAAGGATGTTTGGGACATTCAAACCAAAAGGTGTCAAGAGAATGTATCTCTTGCCGGATCCCCATCAACACTACAACAAATCATTCTTAGAAGCTTTCGCTAAGGAGAATGACATAGAGTTAGACCTTATCAAACAGTGGAGGCATTTTCCTAACAAGCATACACATGAATCCTCTGGTATGTACTCTATGGACTCCTTAGCATATCCATATTGTTATGCTGCTGCTATGGTATGTAGGCTCTTTGGAAGCCCGAATTTTGCTAGATTTTCTATAGAAATGGTTCCATTAATAGAAGTAGAAATCAACTCCTTTATTATGGATTTGGCAACCATTCTATTGGATAAAATGGTCACTCAAATACTAGATTATAGAAGGAACAAATTTGTCACCACCAGAGTTGTGCCCCCATTTTATATGAGCGCTTACATAATTGATACAATCTGTTTTAATTCCGACTTTCCCATCCTAGGTTGGAAATGGATTATTCAGGATCCAACCCCCATTCATATTTATCATAAGTATTTATGGAATTCCGACTACAAGAATCATTTATACAGGATTTTCCATGGATTTATTTTACATGTCCATAAATTCATCTTTAATAAACCTGCTCCTCGACTGTCTGACGAGGCTAGCATTGATTTAACTTCAATCAACAGTTGGTTCAGGGAGGATAAATTCACTTATATTAGGGTTTTTGGCAGTATTACACACCTCATGTCCTTCCACTCTACATTCCAGATAAGCTATTAGTTAGGGAAATAGCTTACTAGATAGTGGAAAAGGGATGTCTAGAAACCTTAAAGATTCTAAGAAACAAGTATGGCCTCCATTTCCCCTCCACTGTGGCACTTACACATTACATGATTTTAAACATGCCGAGAAAGAAGTAGAGAAAACAAAGGATCTGGGTCTAGCAGTTATTCTTAAAAGACAATATGATCCAAACAAGGTTGCTTTCAATTTCACTAGTTAGGTGAAAGTTAGTAAATTTATACATGAGAAGGATGAGTTTGATGACTTATTCGCTTCAGTAGAGTTTTTCTCACAAGTAAGTCATCTGGCAAGATTCAAATTGGGAGCCGAGAAGATGGACAAATTCATGGAATATAGGACAGAGGTTACTGACAGTACCTCTGGATTTATTAAATATTACCCCTATTGTTCAGCAAGTAGAGCACAACAGGGAGCAGACTATTGAAGAGATTTCTGGGGAAGGGGAAACATGTGAAAAGACCAGTGAATCCCTTAGAACCGATGTTCATATTGACCCCATCTTGATAAAATAATGGGAGAAATTTGATCAGTAGATCAAAATCTAGAGTGACCCCCAAAACATTATCACATCAACTTCGCCCACGACACAACGGCCCACCGTTTCTGATAGTGAAATTGAAGTAACACCCAGTAAAGATATAGCTCAGAAAGAGATTGAAATAATCCCTGAAAACCCTTCAGGAGAAATTACATTGTATATTGAGGAAATACCATCCTTGGATTTATTTTACAGTCCAAAACACAGGGCTGCAGTCAAGAGACAGAGAAAAAGAGGAAAATAGACCAGACATCATCCACAACTCCTCAATCTAAACTTATGAATGTTTTATGGAAGGATTCAGAGGTCAATCCTTCTGAGGATTTGACTAAGTTGTCTCAATTTGTAGGGGCATACACAACTGCTACAATTGATAAGGCAACTGAGGTTAACCAATTGTTCAAAGAAAAGGATCAAAGGATTAATTAGCTTGAAGAACAAGCAGTGGTAGAACAACATAAAATTAATCGACTTGAGGAACAATTGGCAGTAGAAAAACAAAAGAATGAGCAGCTTGAGGAATAATTAAACCTGGAGAAACAGAAGATTGACCAACATGCCATCCAAAAACAGAAAAAATTGTCTCAAGAGCTTGAACAACTTTAATTGACACATCAACAAGAAATTAAGGCTAAAGAGGAGCAAATTACACAGCTACAACTCTATATAGAACAGTTCAGAGATTATCCCAAGGTTGAGGAATTTAAGAAGGAAGCCCTAGAAGCGAATAAAGCCTTATCTCAACAACTCAATCTACTTTGCGATAAAATATCTCTTATCGACCCATTATGTATCATAAAGACATCACTGGTTGATTAAGAAGTTAATACCAGATTAGAATTTGAGGATGCAGATGATAAGGTCACAAATTACCTCTCCTGGCAAAGCACAGTAGAAGGAAGAGCTGCTAACCTACCAACAATTCAAGAGTCGCATAAAGAAATATTATTCTCAGAATGGGAAACACAGTTGATAAAGGCAGAAAGGGCTACCTCCAGGGCCAGGGCTATAATGAATAATGTAATTGCGCTGGTAAATGATAATTTATATGGAGTCAATTTAATTTCTGATCGTTCCACAGGAAAGCTTCCAAAAGCGAAAGTGTTAGAAAATCAATGGAAGCAGGATTTGGCCACCAAAGATGAACAACTCAACAGAGTACAAAGCCTTACTTGGGATGCATATTGATCCTTTTTAGTCAAGCCACACAACCAACAGATGACCATCAAATGCCTTGCCGATGCTATTGATCGCATGATGCCCGAGCTTTCAGATGCCACGTACACGGGACAACTACAATCCAGGTTGAGTCATCCTTCAGAAATTCAAAACATGCTCTCAATTTTTCAGTTGCAAATATAGGAAAAGAAATAGATACGATGAATCTTTTCAAATGCAATCGCATTACTATTTTTGCAATTCAAATCCCAGATTTTAATGTTGGAAGTTCCAAGAATTCTCACTATATTTTTGTAGATAGTTTGTTTTAATTCTATTATATAAACCCTTTCATGTTATTGGAGAGGAGTTCTCCAATTTGTACAAAAACTAGACTTGAGAAGTTGCACTTCTGCACTTCTTAATTTATTTTTTATAAGCAGTGGATCAAGGTTTCAGATTTTTGTGAAAGAACTTTTTCAAGACCTGCATTTTTGTATCTCCTGGAAGTTTCTGGAATAAAAAGGTGGAATCAGACTGTTACTTACATATCAAGACTCAAATGCATGCGGTATTTCTATCATTGTTCTTTTTGTCTTGTTCTTTATGTAATTAGCATTTCATTTAATTTGCTATTGTTGATGTATTAACATGCTTCAAGCAATTCTATATTGAGTCACTTCTGAATGATTTAGAATTGTTATATTAGAGATATATGTCAGCAATAAATACTAGTATGTCATGCAATATGTTTTTATAATTACTTTGTTTAATTTCTTAAACACAGTGATCATTATTTAAATGCATCTTTCCATGGATAAGTAAACCATCTATATGATTATTTGTTTGCTAGGAATTATCAAAAATCACATTGTTATAAGATTACCCAGGTTATATAGATATATGTGTATATTTTTAGAGTTATAGATTAAATCACCTATCATCTTTTTTATATATTTAAAACACTCACTCATCAAACCATACATTATTGCGAAACTGGTCCCATAACATCCAGTTGGATCCACCACTCCAAACAAAAAAGGAGCTGTACTAAAATATGGACCAGGTGGTTATCCCCAATGTTGGTGCTACGACTTTAGAGGCATCAACATTTTTGGTGCTAGAAGGAGGACCTAACTGTGAATGGTGAGTAAATCTAAATCTACAGGCTGTTCTAAGAGTGAAACTCCCTCATCATCTCCTCCAACTTTTCCTTCGCATTCTAAATCTCCTATTCCTAAGCGAGAAGTTGAAAAGGATAATATAACACCCACTGCTGAAATCCTAAACATAGCAGACAATTCTTCTCCTGAACCCCTTGAAGTACAGTCTTTGATTCATAAAATCCAAGGGTTTTCAATATCCCAAGAAGAGTCTGAGCTATCCTAAGGCAGTGTGACTTCACAATATATCCCATCGCAACCGCTTACTAGGGAAAAGAGTGAAAAACTTGGTATTCCACCAGTTGAATTCCATCTACCAAGTCGAAAAAGGGCTAGGAAGACACCATCAGTATCTAACAGTGAGACTTTGTCCTCATCATCATCCATTCCATCCATACCATTGCAAGGTCATCCATCCGTTTCCCGACTTCAGATCATAGTCCAAACAGGAATAGGAACTTCAACATCCTCTACCCAATCGCTTTCAACTGCTTCTTCACCCTCTTCTACTGTTAGCTCAACGATGGCACATAATCAACCTCAACCAAGGCCATGGACCAACCCAGGAGTTGTCAAAATGCCTGCACCTTTAAGCCAATTTCCAGCACATCCTGAAAAATGGTTACCAAAATTTAATCTTGACAATGGCCTGTTAGCGGAAGAACATATAAAAGTTTTATCTCTTAGGTTTCTGCAATCTTCATAGGTGTGTAGATCTTCTTTCGGATTCATCACAGTAGGTTACTTGTTGCTCAACGTTTCAAACCATCAACGGTGGTTCGTCTTCAGGATGTGAAAAAATTTGTGAAAACTGGTCTTATTATTCAATTTAATAAATAGATGTAAGAGACCAAAGAATTGAGTTCATACCTGGTTCTCTTGATTTCGCTATGAATAAGAGCAAAGCATTTCTCTTATTCGTAGCGAAATCAAGAGAACCAGGTATGAACTCAATTCTTTGGTCTCTTACATCTATTTATTGTTGGAAATAATACTGAGAGGGGGGGGGGGGGGGGTGAATCAGTTTTATCACATCAATATAACTTTTTCATTTTCATACTCTGATTCATATACGCTACTTCAGTTAAAGATAACCGCGTATATACGCAACTATGTTTAATGCAACTAGCATATATTCAATAACCTTATGATTCAATTAGTTGATCTTCAATGAGAGCCTTAGAACATCATTAACCATATGAATATTAAACAGGTGCAGTAAAACAGAACAGATCATCACACATAAAGAGCACACATGAACACCATGATATAAGGTGGAAACCCAATGTGGGTGAAAACCACCTGCTGCAATTTGTTTCTATCTTCCTTTAATAAGAAACTTCTTTTACAATGTACTGGTGTAGTCCTTTACCAGCCGCAGGCTGCAATCTGCAGAGGGCTACAACCCTTTCTCGTTCTCCAGCTTCTTCTGGAAGGGAGCTACAACCCCCTTAGCTCTTGTACTAGCTGAAATACTAGCACGTAGGTGCTGACCTACAGAAAGCTACAACCTTCTCTTTACTTCCAGGGACCACGTTTCATAAATTTTCAGATTGGATCCATAAATACAAAATAATCACTACTGTAATACAATCACTAACTATACCTGCATCATCAATCTCTGAATCACCTAATATTGAAACCTGTCATCAAAACACAGTTACTAGAACACAGACCAGATCCCAGAACTCTGCAACAACCACTAGAACCAATAGCAACTTGAAACATCAAATTTCATACTATATACGCTACTTGACTGTGTCAAACTGACGTGTATACGCCTTTCCTCCAGAGCGAACCCGCGTATAGATCTAAAGATAATTACTCATACCTTCGCTGTAATTTCCAACTTCAGATATACATCGCAAACCCATAACTAGTATGCTCGATCTCATACCTCATCAAATGCACAACAAATCTACTCCATTGGCCTAATGATCTTCTCCTTATATAGGTTTAGGCTTTTCTTAATACCATGATCCAAAACCATGTATAACCAATACCTTGGACCCAATACTTGGGTTCAATACTTTAGACGAGATACCACAGACCAATACCAAAATACCATGAACCAAATACCACAGACCAAAACTTAGATTTCCGACATGTACGCGCCTTTCCTTCTATGAACCTGTGTGTGTACGTATACACTCCTTTTGTTTTTCTCACCCGCGTGTATACGCACTTTCATCAAGGTTAACCTGCATATACCTCTTTCTTGACCTGCTGTACTATGATCCGTCATCTAATTGAGTTGCCACATGTATCATACCTCTGAGTGAGTTTCCATCAAGGAAAACACCTTTATCATAATGCAAACAATCTCCCCCTTTGGACTTGATGGCAACCACCACACCAAGTTACTCTCCCCTTTGACATCAAGGGCAAAGGGTGGACCAAGATATTCTCTTTTATGATATTCAATCTGCTGTCCATACTCCCCCTGAGTACCTGCTGCAATCTCTGATTGAGCTCCCCCTTTTTATATGCGAAGGTGTACCAATCCATCCATGCTCCCCCTGAGCACATACAAGGTCTTCATAACAAAGACTAGAAATCTATTCAAAACCATCAAAGTCATTAGCCACTAACATACACCATATATGATCTGCACCATAAGCATCAACATCCAGTCTTGTAACCTGCAATACCATTCTATTGATCAACCAACAAAATGTATCATTAATCATAATTACAAAAGACTTCTAACCATAATGCCAACAATGCATTATTTGAAGTACATGTTCCCCCTGAGCCTGTGCCAACCATCATATACCATGTCCGAACCATTTCCTGAGTCTGTTTTGCTGCCTTTTTCTTCTGAGCTCTATATACGCGATTTTGTAGCTTATAGATCGCGTATATATGCATCTTATTTTTATTATATCAGCGTATGCAAGATGGAATACTGAAGGTCTTCACTTTCAGTTTCCCCTGTGTCTGTTATGTCAGCCGATTGAGTTATGTCACATCTTTTTGTCTCTAATTCTGTCTTCTTCAATACCTGGGATTGTGATGATGTATAATCCTCTTGCTTTGGAGTTTGAATCTTGCTCCTACATTCCCTTGCTTTATTTCCAAATTCGTTACATGCATAACATCTTACATGTTTCATGTTCCTTCTATTGCAATCAATTGCTTTGTGACCAAACATATTGCAAGCAAAAAAATATCCTTTGAAGTACCTGGAATGTGATGATCTTGTGTGACAGTCTTGAATCATTCTACTTCTGCATCTGGCTGCAACATGTCCAAGATTATGACATACATAACATTCAATATTATTCAATGGATGAAATAATCGTATATCACTTCCATAGTTAGGAGTAAAGGATTTTCTTTGAGGAATTTCTTTCCTTGACTGTTCCTTGTTGAGCATTTCAAAATTCTCATTAGAGTTCCTTGCCTCACCTTATGAGCTAGATTCACCTTCAACAGATTCATAAAATCCAAGACCAGTTTTGATAGTAGGGGATCTTTGACTACCAAGAATGTCATCCAAAATCTTAGTACTATCTTGAAATCGTAACCGTTTATCCTTTTCTTCTAATTTACTTTTTAAGATATTTACCTCAACTTGATGTTGTTCTTCCTTTTCCAGATACTGCTTCCTTATGTTTTCTTCAGCTTTTCTTCCTTCTTCCACTTGTTGCCTTAATTTGATCACTTCATGTTCTTGTGCTTCAAGAGCTTCTCTATTCTGCTTCTTTGATTCTTCAAGATTTTCTTTTACAGAGAGGATCTTCGATTCAAGTCTCTGAATTGTTATGCTCTGATCTTTTACTACATCTTGCAATTGCTCCCTTACTCTGGTTACTGACTCCAATTGTTCCTTTAATCTGGTAACTTCTTATGTTTCTACATCCTTATTTTCATATGCCATGAGACTTCTAATGTCTTCACAACTATTGAATGAGTCATTACTTTTAACATGGGTATAATAGCTTCTATTACCTTCTTCAGACATCTTTCCTTTGTTATGAGGGAATCTAGCAGTGTAGTGACCAACTCTACCACATGAAAAGCATTTGAAAGGTAGCTTACCTTTGAACCTTCCAGTTCCCCGTTCAAGATTTTTGACAAAATTTACCTCATCTTCTCCTTCTGAGATGTATCTTGATTCATTTGCTGATACTTCGAATGCGGCTTCTCTCATATCTGATGGTCCTCCTTTTCTCATCTCATAAGCAATTATGTTTCTGTGAAGCTGCGTCATAGTGATTTTCTGCAGATCCTCCTTTTCTTCTATGGCAAACACTTTGGAATCAAATTTAGCAGACATGGATCTTAAAACCTTTTCAACTAAGAAAACTTCCTTAAATTCTTCACCCATATTCTTCATACAATTGACAATCTCATCTATATGCAGGAAGTAATTAGCTATGATTTCATTACTATGCATCTTAAGATTTCATACCATATTCTCAGAGTTTGAAGCTTTGCTCGTTTTACCTGTTCATCTCCTTTGTAGCTTAGAATGATTTTGTCCCATATTTCTTTGGCTGATTTGAAATGCATGACCTTCATAAATTCTAATTGTGACAAACTTCCCAATAAGACAGTAACAACTTTGGCATTGAGTTCATATTTCTTTCTCTCTGCTGTATCTGTAGGAATTGCTGATGGATATGTGTATCCTCCTTCCACGATTCCCCAAACATCTGTCCCAAGCGATTGTAGATATGTTGTGGTTCTTACCTTCTAGTGGGAAAAGTTGCTCCCGTCAAATATTGGTGGCCTGATGGATGCCTTTCTTTCTTGATTAGCCATTCTGATGGATCTTTCCTTCCAGCGATCAAGCTTCTTCTAAAAGGACCTGCTCTGATACCAATTGTTGGAAATAATACTGAGAGGGGGGGGGGGTGAATCT
>APFE030980945.1:829-71458 GCA_000404065.3 Pinus taeda
AGCCTCATTGTAACACAAGTTCGGAACAGTTCAGAGACGTGTAGCCGCACATCTCTTCTCAGAGATAAGCTACCATCGTCCTAACTGGTTTATTTTCCAATTCTGGTTGTAAGCATATTTCGGTATTTTCCATTAATGAAATGAAGAATTATTTCCGCTGCATCTTTGTGTATATGGTTATCTCTATATTTTATTGCGTTCCTATTTAAATCCGAATCAGAGACACCTAAACATGAAATGCATAAAGAGTTTTGATCTCTGACGGAGGACTAACCAGACCGACTCTAAGATTGGCTCCAATGGGGGATGGTAGCTCCTTGGAGGTGCTAAGAACAACAGATCTCTGGAAGAGCTAGATAGTACCTTCATCCATTGGGCTATGGAGTCAATATTTTGACAAATAACACAGGACTCTGACTCATTTATGAAACTGAAATGACCAAAAAACTGACTCAAATTTGATATTGAAATGACTCGAAGACTAACTTAACAAAATCTAACTAAACTGAAATAAAATGGTATTTACAGTGACAGTGGAAGCAGCCTAAATAAGTCAAAAATGGTACCGCTTGAGTAGCCGACCATTGATCGGCCCTCCTGGACAATCTTCCCCATTCATTTCCTTTAGAAGAAACGCATTCTGACCCCGATATGTTGCAATCTTGAAAGGACCTTTCCAAAAATTCTCGAACTGACCGTGCTTGCCTTTCTCCTCATTTCTTGTATCCAACTTCAGCACCACATCATCCACCTGAAATTTGTCCACCTTTTCCTTTTTGTCATAAGTTTTCTTGATCTTCTTGTGCAATTTGGATGTGTTCTTGAAAACTTCTTCTCTGGTCTGCTGCAAGTGGACCATTTGATTCAACCTTCTCTGCATGGGATCTTCGTCACTGTAGACCTCCTGAAGAATTTTGACTACCGGGGTAGTGAGAGAGGTAGGAAATACTGTATCAAAACCATAAACAAGATTGAAAGGTGATGTACCTATGGATTTCTTCTGACTGACCCGATCTGCCCAAAGTGCATTGACCAACCTCTAATGCCAGCTCTTCTTATTTATTTCTAGTAGCTTCTTGATTATGTTGACCAATGATTTGTTCAAAGATTCCACCAATCCATTGCCTTGCGGATGATAGGCAGTTGAGTGACCCAAGATGATGTGATATTTATGACAAAACTCTACCATCCTTTCTGATTTGAAAGCTGTTGCGTTATCAGTGATTAGCTTATTCGGGCAACCAAAGCGACACAAGATGTTATTTTCAAGGAATGAAATGATTACCACATCTGTAGCTTGTCTGGTAGGAATTGCCTCAATCCATTTCGTGAAATAATTTGTAGCCATGAGGATCCATCTATGCTGACTGGAAGAAGCGGGATGAATTTCACCAAGGAAATCTAATCCCCATTGCTGGAAAGGAGCACTTACCTCTATGGGCTTGAGTGGTAGAGGCTGTAACTTCTGCTTTCCTTCAAAAATCTGACGCTTATGACAGTGCTTGACCATCTTATATACATTAGCAAACAATGTCGGCCAATAGTACCCTGCTCTTAGAATTTGCTGTTGATTTCCAAAAAAGGTGACCATCACAGTCTCCTTGGTGGCAGTCCTCCATTACCTTCTTTGCTTCCTTTTCCACCAAACAATTTAACAAAACACGACCAGGATCTTTCCAATACAGTGCAGAATTTAGAATGCAAAACTTGGCATCCTTCAACTTGAGTGTTCTCGCTTTGTTTCTAGTCATGCCGGGCAGTGGTGACAAATTTTTAAGCACATATATGATATCTGAATACCATGGAGAAAGAGAAAACATTTCAGATACCTGAATTGATGATCCTTCCTCATTCTCATATGACATAGCAGCGATCCGATTTATGTCCAAGGTGTGCAAGTTTGATTCAGCCATTAACTTTGCCAATCCTTGTCGTTTAACCAGCTTTGTGGGCTTTATTTCCACATCATATTCTAGCAAGGCTGCAATCCACTTGCCTCGTCTTCCTTCTGGATTGGTCTGCACTAAAACATCTTTGACAACAGTGTTAGGAACATAGGCCAAAATATAAGAATGTAGAATATATACCCGGAAATCTTTCAATGCCTTCACAAGTGCCAGGGCTTGCTTCTCAATGATGTTGTACTTTAAGGTTGCATCTCTTATAGCTCTGCTGAAGAATGCAACGGGTCTTTCACGATCATCTCTTTTCTACAATAACACCGCTACCATAGTATGCTCCGAAGCAAATGAAAACAATATGAATTCCTGAGTGTAGTCCGGGCTTACTAGAATTGGAGCTGAGGAAAGAGCCAATTTGTCCAAATTGAAAGATTTTATAGCCTCCTCCGTCCATTTCACTTGGTTGTCCTTCTTAAGCATGTTTTTCATCTCTCTTAGGTGTTCAGCAAGATTAGGTACAAATCAGCGTAGAAAATTCGTTTTACCATTGAAAGATTGTATCTCTTTTTTATTCTAAGGTAGATCGATTTGATGAATTGCTTGCACACGTGCTGGGTCAATATTAATGCCATCTTTTGAGATAATGTGCCCGAGTAGTTTGCCTTCCTCCATGGCAAACAAGCTCTTCTTCGAATTCAGTGACAAACCATATTTTCTGCACTTTTGGAAGACAATTTTTAGGTGGTACATATGCTCTTCATCAGATTTAGAAAACACTGTCAAATCATTCAGGTACACCACCAAAAAGACATCCTTCTCATTTGCAAAAGCCAAGTCCATTGCACGCTAAAATGTGGCACCCGCATTCTTCAAACTGAAAGGCATTTTAGCGTAATGAAAGGTTCCCCATGGATTGGTGAACTCTGTCTTGTCTCGGTCATATTCATGGACAAACACTTGGTTATATCCAGAATAACCATCAAGTAGTGACATACGAGATGCTCCCACTACTCGTTGAAGTATATGGTACATTTTGGGCAGTGTATAGTTGTCCTTCAATGAAACTTTATTGAGATTTCTAAAATCAATGCGTAAGCAAATCTCACCTGTCTTCTTTCGTATGGGCACCAAGTTAGAGATCCAATCCAAAAATCTGATTGGCACAATGATCCCTAATTTGTACAACTTGTTGATCTCCTTTTTGATAGATGGAAACAACTTTGGATTTAGCCTTCTCAACATTTTTATGAATGGTTTTTGATTGGGCTTGATGGGTATAGTGTGCTGAATTATGTTGGTATCATATGTCTTTAAGTCAGAATAGTCCCAAGAAAACACATCTGCAAATGAAGACAACAAACTAATATATTTGTCCTTGGTTTTTGGTGGCAATGCTTTGGACAATTTTACCAATTTAGTATTAGCAGTTGTTCCGATATTGACCTCTTCCACACCCTTCTCTGTTGGCTGCAATGTTGGCTTGCAGGCTACATCATCTTGATCAAAGAGGTCTTCTAAAGGTATCTAGCCTTTAGGAATAACTTTATTCTTCAGCTGCAACACACCCATTTCATTAATCTGCATCTCATCTATACCATTACCTTGACCATCGTCATTCTCTACATCAATTGAGGTCTCCTTGAACTTGCCTTTGTTGTGCAGACAATCATCAATCTCCCCATCATCTTGGAAAACTTGCCAATATCTCTGATTGTCTGGAACGGTTGGACGATGCTTGACATGAATTTCAAACTTATTGTTGGAGTTCATTGGGATTTTCAAACTACTTGCTGCCTTAGCAAGAGCATCAGCAATACTATTTTTTATACGAGGTACACATGTCAAGGTGTATTCTGAAAATAATTTTAGGATGTCTAGAACTGCATTACGGTAAGCCCGCATCCTAGGATGCTTTTCTTGATATTCGCCTCTGACCTGCTTGATAACCAATTCGGAGTCGACATATACTAAAATCCTCTTAGCATTCAGCTTTCTTAGAATCTTTAGGCCAGAAATCAGAGCTTCATACTCAGCTTCATTGTTTGAACACTCAAAAGCCAACTTGTAAGAGCATACCTGCACGTTACTAGGCACTTTGTTCGGGGCAGAGAAAGGACTGCGTACCCAAATTCCAATTCCAGCGCCATCATTTCCTACTGCTCCATCGATATCCATGGTCCACAAACCTTCTTCCTCCTCTTGCAAGTGTTGAAAATCTGTTTGTTGTGCCTTGTCTGTTTGTTGTGCATTACTTTCATCTGATTGCCCAACGGTGTTCTGTTGTTCTTGTTCTTCTTTCTTTAAAACTCCTCTGAAATTTTCTGTTATTTTCGGAATATCACCTGTTTCTACTAACTGACTATCTATATCAATGAAACTATCTAAATACAAAACAAAAGACTCTAAATCTGTATGTACATAATTAATTGGATGATTTACTGGTTTCTCCTTGCTTGTGATCATGTATTTCATTTTTTGTTCCCGATACAATTTCCTCATTTGTCCAAACATCGGAATCGTTGCATAGGAGAAATCTAGTTGTAGTGTCCATTTCAATTTCGCTACCCAAGACTTGGAAAGAAGCATGCCAAACCTGAGAGGAATATCTGCTACAACAACATCCATCAAAACATTCTTCATTGGGCGCTGATCCGGACTCACAACCAAGTCTTTGATGAGTCCTATACATCTTACTCTGCTGGAATCAAATGAATAGAGATCATGGTATTGCTAGGTGATGTCCAGACCAAGCTTATCCATGATAGCCTTGGGCATGAGATTGTGAGAAGCTCCAGAATCAAACATGGCGTTATGTAACACAAAATCATACAATCTTAAACTGATATAAAAAGGTGGCACATCACTATCAGGAGACACACCATTCGATGCTGGCCCAAAAATCATCTCAGGTTGATCATCTTCGACATTCACCATGTTGGACATTGGGTCCAAATTCAACATTTTAGATACTTGTCCTATATAACTGTTGTTCTTCATTATTTCAGTCAAGGGGATGGATACCTTCAATTTAGAAATATCATTCTCTAGATTAAAAGTGGGAACCTTTTCTACCTCTTTGACTAAGATTTCTTTCCTTTCCTTTTCTTTCAATGCAACTTGCTGATGTGATTGTTCTGCTGATGGTGATTTGTTGCTATCTGAATCAACCACCTCCTTTCCTTTCCTTTGTGTAACTGATCAATCATTCTTTGATGCCTCAACATCCTTCCTTTTTTGAATTGGTGTGACCGGCACATCTCTGTTTCTAAGTGAATATCGCTACTGTTGGGCAGATAGAGCATTCATATAGCCTTTTTGGTATTCATGTTATTCTTCCTCCAAGACGGTGTCATTTGCTAGAATGAAATCTACATCTTTGTGTACAACTGAACTTTCTGCATACTCCTCCTCCTCAGTGACATAAATAGGAAAATCATCAGGAGTAAAGAGGTGGTTCTCTTCACCTATTATATTCCTGTCCTCATTTGATTCCGGTCCATGCACAAAATTTTGCTGCAAAGGTGTCTGTACTGGCTGTTTTGCAGTCTGTTCTTGGGCTTGCTGATCTCTATGTCTTATTCTATATTGTGGTTGTTGCTGACCACGAAAGTTAGGATTTCTAACTTGTGGCTCTGGTTTGTGAAGTTTCACCCTTTCAAGCATCTGCTCTACCTTCCGAAGTAGCTGGTCTACCGAGGAAGATTCTTCTTTTACGATGACCTTCTTTTCTGACTTTGCTCTATCTCTCTTGGTCAACAGATTTGCTTCAACGTTGACCGCTACCTTCTACATGTCTTCCATTGTGGCCAGTTCTCTTTCTCTTAATTTATAACCCATGTTAGCATCAAAACCATCCAAGAACTTCACCATGGCTAGTCCCACAAGTGGCCTTAGATGATCTGGAATTTCGTTATAAACTGAATTGAATCTAATGCAATAGTCTTGGACCGACTCACAAGCGTATCTTTTGATTTGCTCATATTCAGCTAGAATTTGAAGAGGATTCTTTTTCACTTCCCAGCGGTTTAAAAATTGTCTTTGTAGGTCAGGCAAGGTAGTGATATGTGTAGCCAACAAACCTTTAAACCATTTACTCACTTCACCTTCAAATGTCTGTACAAAGAGCCTCATTGCGACATTCTCTGCATCGATCTCATGAAGTTCATAGAAGTCTGCCATTCTATCCACATGTTGCTAAGCAGTAATGTTGTTAGGAGTGCCATCGAAAAATGGGATTTTCCTTTGATAATCTGCGGGCATATCATCTAAAACTTGAGGCAAAACAAGGGGTGCAAAATGGGCAACCATCACTCTCGGTGGATTTGTTCTCGGAGGTGTTGGAGGAGTGTGCACAGTTTGTAAGGGACGAACAATTGGAGTTTGAAGCTGAGCTACAATGTAGTTATCAATCGACCAGTTAGCCCTTTCCATCTCCAAGTCTACAAGAAACTGTGGATTGTGGATAGTAGAGTCAACTGCCCTTTTGGATTTGGTTTCGAACAACGATAGTTCAAACTGCTCATCAAACTCTAGCTCTTCAAGATACTCAAAAATGTCTGGGCATGAATGAGATTTGAACACGGGCGATATAGATCTTTCTTGACGACGAATTCTTGAAATCAAATTTGGATTTTTGTAGATGTGCGGAGGATCTGGATCTGGATTAGCTCTAGTATATCTTCTAGAAGCCAACGTGCTATTGATAAAAATCGAAGGACACAACCAACTTTACTCAGCCTATCAAATCCTAAACTTATCATCCGGAAGCTTAGCATTATCAAGAAGTAAGGGGATTTGATTTCGTCCCCAGTATGGTCGCCACTATGTTAGCACCTAAATCTACCTTAGGCTGAAGGAAGGAAAAATTCACAGTAACCAAAAACCAAGCTCAGTCTGGTAGCTAGCCCTACCAGAATAGGAGAGGCTCTCTCCGAGTCACACTCAGTGAATAGATAAACGAAACGGTCTGATATGACTTACAATGAAATATTAATCTTAGGCTAGTAAGTGAATATGGATACAAGAAGCGATTTTTATGAATGACTGTGTTTCTGGGATGGCATGGGACCAACGGACAACAATGAGCAGAGGATGAAATACAAAGGCACAGATTACTTCATGAGGCAAGACAGGCAGAAAGTCTAGCAATTTAGTTTGAAATAACATGGAATGGAGAGATTGCTTAGGAGGGTGAAAAGGCCATACGCACATGAATCCTTTTCAATATAAGAAAGAACAGTGAACATGAAATTTTCCCACAGGTAAAGCAATAAAATTGAATTCTACCTTATCTAACATAGAAAATTTCACTGGAAATGAATATGAAATGAAATATGAAACATAACGAAATACATATGAAACATAAGAGACACATTTGCTACACTCACAACCACATGAATCTCATGAAACAGAGGCGCTTCCTTTCATTAATCCTCTATCAAAATAAACAATGAAGAAATAGAGTTTCTTTCCCACAGTCTCCTAGAAGTTACAAGCCAACCAACCCTTTGCAAATAGTTTGCATACAATATATAGAATGTGCCATGAGGAGATAGAATGCCCAAGGGTTGGGGAGTTACTCGAATCATTACAAAATGGAGGTGGAAAGCCAACCATTAGCTATAGGTGCAACGTTACAAAGATGAGAAATGGCTTGGTGACTGTTTTCCTTCCTTTGCCACTTGGATAGAAGCCAATCTGGAGTGAAAATACTTTAAATTCCACCTTAGGTGCCAAAAAAGTGAAGTGTAGATGAGCAGGCCCACTTTGGAGCCTATTTTGAGGCACTTGAAGGAGTCCAAAATGTGCCCAAGTGTGCTTGTTGGAAAGCCTATCTTGTCTAATTTCCAACCCAAGTGGAATTTTTGAATTTGGTGCTCATTTGCCCCTCCAAATCTTCATTCTCCCAAGACTGCTTCCTGTTTGTCAAAATAGGGGCAGAGAGGCCATGTTTTGGGTGTTTTTGACCTCATGGAGACTCAAATCATGCCCAAATTTCTTGTCCAAAAACCAGTAGTTGTGATTTTGCATGATAAATCCAAAAATGCAAGCCATTTGTCATTTGGAGCTCCCAATCCTAAGCGCCAGGGAGAAAAAACCTATGTTTTAACCAAAAAATTACCATGTGACCAAAATTGCCCCAAATTTCTTGAAATTTGGGCTGGAGGTTCTCTAAGAGGCACTATGCTGGGCCACAGAAGCTTCAGCCAAGATTCGAAGCCGATCTTTCTCTTTTGCCTCTTTTGACTCTTTTGTTGCTTTTCTCAATTTTGCCTTCAAGCTCCTTATCCGGGCCTTTGCACTCATGTTCCATGCCCTGTAATGATAAACCATCCTCCTCAGTATGGTTTTGTCTCTGTCGACCTTCTCCAGCAGTCTCTCTGGGTGGATGTTGATCCGCTCTAGCCAGGACTCACGGTCATTGTTGATCTCCTGCTCCAAGGTAGTGAGCTCAATCCTCCTTTGTTGGGCAGCTTGTCGATTCTCACGGATGTTTTGTAGCTCCATGATCTCATGCTAGTCCTCAAGCTGTTTGTTCCTCTGCTCCAAATACTTGATGATCCATTTGGCCCTTTCCACATTGAGTGACAAGTCTTGGATCTCCGTGTTTTTCTCTTGAATAGTCATCCTAAGTCGGGCACTCTCCACATCTGCATCATCATCCTGAATGAGGATGAAATCAGCCTCCTGTTCACCTGATGGCCCCTCATCATGCATGGGCTTCTTGCTCTTGTCCTGTACCTGTGTAGTCGATGCCGAAAGCGAGGCCCCTTCCACCCCAGGTGGAGATAACACTCGCTTTGTTGCTGCAAACAAGTGCCTACTGCCTCTCTGATATGTCATGAATACTGGCATAATCGTGGTCTCATGGTGCTCATACTGATGAGAAGGATGACCCATCTCATGCTCTGCCTCTGATAGTATCTGTGAAGTGTTGAAGAGGTCACGGGAGATGAACTCTTCCCAAGCAATGCCCTACAATCCCAACTAATGATCCACCAAAATCCGGATGAGATCAAAGTGATAAACACTGTTAAGCTGCTGCTGGGGGGTCTTATACTGCATGAAGGTGTTCATCCTCTCTATGATCCTGCATATGAAAAATGGGAGGTTCATCATCCTCACCCTGGTAAAGTGCATGAGCAACCTGATGTGATAGGCATATAGTCGAGAGAACCTCCCCTCACAGCTGAAGTACTTCATGATCAATTTAATGAGTGGAGCATACTCATTTTTCAAATATCTGAATGGGAAGACTCTTGTGAGCTGACTCAAGAATCTAGCCTTAATGTAAGGCTCATATCCACCTTCTTCTTCTTATGCCACTGTTCTCCAACATTTGGTATTCCTGTTGCCACTGAGATAGTTTCGGGTGTCAATGTGAAGGTGACCTCGACCAAGATAGACTGACCTCCATGTAGGTGAAGCACAAAAAGACGGGCCAACTCATGATGAACTCTAACATTAGCCACCCTTTGACAAAATTCAAAACATGCTAGGTGTTGGAAACATGACATGGCAAGAGGGCATGCTTGTAATTCAGTGAGGGTAGTGGGCTCATCCCTAACATGTTTGACACTCTTGTGATGTCTCCTGGGAACCTGCTCTTCTGAGGATGAGTCACTTTGTGTCTCTATCTCATACTCTAATTAATGTTGTGATGCCATGACTGTTGTGTGTACTGTACTTAGGCTGCCCTTTGATGATGGTGTGAAGCTGGGTGCTTTTGTGATATCTGTCACCAAGGGGGACAATGAAAAAGGGAGTGTTAGGAAGGGAGTAATATGATGGGAATAGGGGTTATGGGGAGAAGTTTGTTTAGGGATATGTAGGGGGTTTGGATATTTGATAGGGTAGGGTTTTTGGGGTTTTGACAAGGTAGGGTTTGGGGTGTTATGTTGACAAATAAGAGGAGGGGAAAGGGAATAGGGTTTGGTAGTATTTTAGGGTAGGGATAATAGGAAAAATGAGAAAGGGAGGATAGGGAAAAGTGGTAGGTGAGGGAAAAATGGTGGGTGAAAATGGAACCTTGGCCTCAATACCACAATTATGCAACCCTAGCAACAATGGGCTTTGGTGTTTTCTTGTGGTTCATTTTATGAGTTTATTTGCATTCAAACATAGCCATAAACCACCATATCATTCATAAATTTTGATGAACAAGTCGTGTCATAGAGCCTACCTGTCAATTTGAGGAGCTTCACAAGAAATTTGATTAAATTTGGCATGGTTTTGGCCCTTTGTGGGTGTACTCCATGCACCAAACCCAGTGCGCCGTGCCCTAGATGTGTGCCACACCCCTTGAAAAAATACACTAAGGGATGGCTCTGTGTGCACCGCGCCCTCTGTGTGCGCCACGCCCCTATGTATATGCGCTGCACCCTGAGAATTGCCTCCAAACTTGCTCCAAACATGCACGATGCACTCCTAATCACTTTGCAATGTCTCCCAATGAACCTTCTTTACACAATGACTTTGATTTTGCTGGAAATTTGTATATAAAGACTTGGAAGTCATGTGTTAAATTTTTGCTTCTTCAAAAACCCATTTTTCTAATGTTATGTTTTGACACTTTTTCACTGACTTAAAGCAACATTGATTTTCACTTTCCCTTTGAAATTTTACCTCAAATGATGAAATTTTCAGCACTCTTTGTAGGGATTTCATGACAGGACATTTGGCCACGGAAACCATGACTGCATATGAAGAAATCAACTGACGATTTTTTTTTTTGAAAATTTTATCACCAATGACACTGTTTGACTTTTCTTCAAAATAGAGTTTTGAAGAAGAGTTGAAGTCTATCCACATGATGATGAAACTCTCTGAATCATAACTATGTAACGACCTCACTCTAACCTGCATGGATTTGGTTGAAGACCAAATTGATTAATCCCTAGACCTAATGATCGAAAATGACTTTTGTCCATTAAAGGACCAGACCTTGACTGTCATGAACTTTAGTGATTATTGACAAAAGACCTGAGCCAGCAAGAGCCATACATGAGGGGAAATGACTAGCATGACCTTTTCCGTCAGATTATGGCATGCCCCTAGCAGAATGTAGCTGAGTGAATGGAGCGGGACACCTAAAAATGAAATGAATAAAGAGTTTTGATCTCTGACGGAGGATTGACCAGACCAACTCTAACAGGTTTATCATACCAAAGTTCATATCAAGTTTTATCACTATTCACACGAACATGAGCCTTGTTGAGAATATTTACTACAGTATGTACAACTTCACCCCATAAGGTGTCAGGAGTTCCAGACTCATCAAGCATAGCACAATCGATTTGTTGAATAGTTCTATTTGTTCTTTCTTCCATGCCATTTTGTTGAGGAGTTTTAGCTATAGAAATTTGTCTTTTTATGCCATGTTGTTCACCGAAATCAAAGAATTCATTTGATATGTACTCTCCTTGGTAAGACCTGATACATTTGATTTTTAGATCTATTTCATTTTCAACTAATGCCTTGAAGACTTTAAACTTATGAAATGCTTCATCTTTTTGTTTCAATAGACCAATCCAACACATTATAGAAAAGTCATCAATGAATAAGATATAGTATTGTTCTCCATGAGGTGAATTTTTCCTTATTGGTCCACACAAATCAGTATGTATAATTTCAAGAGGCTTACTTTCTAATCATTCTTTGGCATTGAATTGAACTTTGGTTTGCTTATGGAATTGACATGACTTACATATGGTACTTTCTAGTATGGTGATGTAAGATAGATCACAAACAACTTTGAGCCTGCTTGATTTACTTATTTGAGAGAAGCTTAGATGTCCAAACCTTATGTGCCATAACCAATTTTATTTTGCCTTTCATAGATAACATTGTTCTTGGCCACATTCAATATATACAATTTCCTCAGGGTTCTTATTCCTTTTATTATGGCCTTTCCTATGTCAAGTTCATGAACCACACATTCTTGTGATTAGAATACCACCTCATTTCCTTGATCACACATTTGGCTAACACTCAACAAGTTATGCTTCAATCCATCAACATACATAACATTACCATCTTTAACTTTTTCTTTTATAAAAATAGAACCTTTACGCTTAATGACATTAGGTGAGTCATTTCCAAAAGTGACATTCTTTTCTTTCTCTAAAGCATTGTGTGAAATAAGTTTATCTTTATCACCTATCATCTGTTTTGAGTATCTACTATCAATGTACCATTCATTTTATTGTTCTTCTGCAAACAATGCTATGCCACACCTTTTATACTATAACTCCTTCCTTTTCCATACCTTAGTATTTGTTGATATTTTCTCCTTTTTAGATGTTTGCTATAATTTGCTCTTGCATTCAGATTCTTCATGTCCAAAGTTATTGCAAAATGATCATTCAATTTCATCTATAAGAGGTGAGAAGATATTATAAGAGTTCTTCTTGACTCCTACGTTATTCCTTTGTTTTATTGCTTCTCTAGTCATGATAGTTTCGTATGCAACACATTGAGGAGGTTTATGACCAAAATTATCACATGAGAAACATTATCCATTAAAGAAGAATTTTTTGTGATCATAGAATATTCTGGTGTTGTTTACCTTTTGATTGGTGCTTCTTTTGTTTTTCATCCTTGGATTGGAGTGAACACGATTTACCTGTGGAATGGATTTATTATTTTTCTAAGGACTGAAGCTTTGTTGACTGGTTTTTACTGCATTACTGAGGCTTTGCTAACTGATTTTTGTTGCATTACTGAAGCTTTGCTAATTGGTTTTTGCTGCATTTGGATAGCTTTTGGTGGTGGCTAAAGACTTTTCTATTTGATATGTTTCTCGAGTGTATCCAAGACCTGTCTTCATAAGAGTAGAGTGTTGTACCTTGATAATTTCATCTAAGGTTTCAGATCTTTTAGCATGTTAGTGTCTATGAGTCACCAGTGATCAAATGTACTCTTTCAATGTTAGTTGACAAGGTCTTAGGTCAATTTGTTATAGTTTCATATCGAATTTTCAAATAAAATTTAATCATTGGTTAGTGTCTAAGTCATTACTACTCCCTCCATATTCAAGGTCAAAAAATGCCATCATGGTCTTGTAATCACTCCTGTGATGGGTCACCAAAAGAGTGTCTTGGTCATCACTAAAGCTCATCATATCATTATCATGCATACTGAAAAGTTTCAAAGGTATTTAATCATGGTTGTATATATTCATTTGGTGTCATTATTATGTCATATCATCATTGTCATTTAGGAATCATCTCACCACCAGAGTCATCATGGGAGTTAGTAATTAGGGAAAGTGTTCAAAGATTCCAAAAAATACATTTCACTCTTCATGAAGATGTAACTTTGTATAATAAGGGTTGAAGCTGCAACATACTAGCATTTCATATCATTTTGTGAAAAGATGAGGTGGGGCCACATCACCACCTAAGAGAAAATTGACCCCTCAACCTATAAGAAGACCAAAAGAGCAAACCATTTGCTCATTCCACCCCCATAAGACATCACTCCACCAACAATAATAATTTCCATGCTTTGAAAATAAATTTCTTGCGAACAAAATGCCAAATTTCCTCCCTCACAGCGTTGTGCTTTTCTCCAAATTGTTGTGTTTTTCTAAAAGGAGAAAAATATACCTTTTCAAAGGGTTTTCTTCATCAACCATAGGTGCCAACACATCAATAACAAGTTAGTGGGATTCATTTTCCCCTCCTCTACCTTTCTTTTGCTTCAGTTCATTCTTGAAAGCTCAAAAAATCACCCTCTCCTAGGGTTTTGCTGCGCTTTTGGTCTCATGGTTTTTTTAATTCATTTACTATGAAAAACCCAAAATATCATTCTCAAACAGCCTCCCTCGCCCTCCATACACCTTCCTTGAAACTTACCCTCACCCATTTCCCTCATTTCCTTCATTTCCCTACAAACCCTAGCCTAGACTTCACTTTCCTAGGCTAGGACTGTATTTTTCATTTCCACTCCCATTCCCTTCACTCATTTACCAAAGTTTCACCTCCCTACACTCCCTAACATCTATCCCTAACCCCAAAAATGGTGAAAATCAACATCCGCCATCATCTTACATAGGGAAACTTGTCTTGGGAAGCATTCATGCAGTCAACCTCTCTTTTAGCTACTCCAACTCAATCTAGCAATCAGTCTACACCTTTGGCATCACCAAGACCACAAGAAGTGGGTTCTACAAGAATACCTATAACAAGAACATCTAGGGTTGAGGTGACTAAGACATATACTAGAGGAGAGAGGCTTGTGTTTTCTCCTAGAAGTGTGGAAAGGACCAATCCTACTTCAGTTGAGAAAGAGACATTAGCACATCACCATGAGGCACCTTTGCAACAGGAAGAACAAGTAGACTTTGAAACCTATATGGAAGATCTAGCAATGCATGAGGAGGAAATGTCACATGAGAAAATAATCAAAGAGAAAGAGGAAAAAATTAGAGGGCTAAAAGATGACTTGGGAAAGGAAAACTATATGATTACATTCCTACGGAAAGAAAACAGGAAGCTAAAGGTAAAACATCTCATGCTCAACAAGCCTAAATCTGATGTGGTGGCAAAGCATGGCAAAGGAAAGGAAGTGATTGATCTAGAATAGATTGAAGACACAAAGTTTCAGGTCAATTTTAGAAGGCCTAAGACTAGAGGTTTATAAAGACAAGAAGGGAAAGGGAGTGAGTCATCTTCTCCATTAGGTCGGCAAGACATTGGCAAATTATTTGAAGCAGATTTTGAAGAAAAAAAGGAGTATTGGCTTGACACCATTAATGATCACTTGGAAATGCTCCTGAAGAAGGAAAATAGGAACACCAACCTACATAGGCACATGGCAAGGCATTGCTACACTCGACACTAGATTAGTCAAAGTAGTGTCAAAAACTTTAAAAGGAAATTAAGGAAAACCCTAATTAAGCTAAGGAAGAGGGATAACCTTGATTTGTTGGCTACTACCTCACTCATTGCCTAGCATACCATTTTCCAAATTAAAGGAGCAAGTCAGAACCATTTTTCAAGAAAATTTTGAAATTTTGTGACTTTTGGCTATAACAGGGAATTTCAGTGAGCCAAAAGCACAACGCCCTGGTGTCGCACTTTTCCATGAGGCCTCCAAATCAGAAAAGGTTTACATACCTAAATAGCTTGTTACCTACACATATAATCCATGTATTTTGTTGATACAATTGGATATTGGTGGCCCCCCGCCTATTCCTTTTGGACCCTTACCATTGTTCTGTTAGTTTTTTGGGTCCTGAACTTGTAGAGCTGTTTTGAGACCCTAAACGACGTTTTTTTGGCAATATTCCTCTAGGATGTTTCATTAGAATAGTGTTTTAAGTTTTATTCCTCAAAGAGATCTTTCCAACAAGGTATCATTCACATCAAATGAGGATAATATGACCAAGCTATGACCCCTGTAAGTTGGCTGCCAAACTTACCCCAACGAGGCCCATAAACTCCTCATGTTACATCTCCTTGAGTTAGGGTTTTGGTTGTTGATGGTTTTCTATAATTGTTTAATAATAAAAAGTCCCTTTACCCTCATTGTAACTTGCTTCAGAGGCATGAATCTGCCACATCTCTCCTCAAAGATAAACTACCATCACCTGAGCTAGTCTCATTTCCATTCTGTTTGTAAGCATATTTCATTATTTGATATTAACGAAAGGAAGTGTTATTTCTGCTGCATCTATGTATTTATGGTTATATCTATAATTTTTTTCATTCTAGATTAAATTCTGATCACTTTTGTGCCATGTCAACCTTCTGGTTGGAAGAAAAATGCCAAAAACATGCCAAAAAACCACTTTTTGCCACTGTTTTCACCCTGGCATTGTGCTTTTAGAGTGATGTTGGGAAAATCCATTTTTCTTAGCCTTGGAGAGGTCATTTTGCATGCTTAAGGACTCTATGGAAAACTGGACATCCTAAGATTTCCAATGATGCCTTCAGATCAAAATTTGGAACACTGGAAGTCACTCAACACTGTTCTCCAAGTTGGCACTGCGTTTTTCCTAGATGGTGCTGCGCTTTTCCCAGAAATACATGAATTCGGATTTTCTCCAATAAAATTCAAATATGTTTGTCAAATTAATGCTCCATGGTAATAATGTGATGTAACCAAATTTAAATGAGGTGGAAAATGTAAATTTCATGTAGATTCATGGTTACTTATGTTTGTAAAGTCAAAATGAGTCAATTGGTCTAATTAGGGAGTTTGTTTTTAACTTCCCTAGGTTTAGGTTTGGTTAGATATAATCATGTAAATTGTTCCTATCATGAGGGATTCAAACCCTGAGAGGGGGAAATATTTTTTTGGTCTATATCTACCCAAATCAAACTCAAGGTAAGGGTTTGACTTCAGAGAGTAAAAATCTTTGGAGTTTGTATTCATCATCTTTTTGCAGGAAATTAATAGGCCAGTTGCAACTATTATTTAGGAATTTTGGTGGTATGATTTCGTGAAATTGTTTTTCTTATGTAAATCACATAAATGAATGATTATTTATCCTTCTTTCCATATCTTTTCTTTTAGTGATCTTGCTATGAGATTCTAAATATAATTCTTAAGCTTAAGCTCTGTTTTGTTAGGAATTTCATATTTATGTTATCTATCTTTTGATAAATGAATTCATGATATTCATGCTCATTTTGAACCTTTTCTTTTTCAAACCTACACTACATCGACAAACATAAAAGTTCCACTAAAATATACCTACCTTGCTCATCTACATCACTTTCAACTGAATCTTTTGAAACCTGACCTAGTTCCCTAAACTCTACTCCTAATCCAACAAAACCCTAAAATTTCAAAACCCTAGAGCTGAACATACCTAGTCTAAGATATTTTCCTTCTCCAGTAATTCATTGGCTGTAAGTTCATAGAGAGAGCCCTCTCTGGTTTGATAGGGCTAGATTCCAAATCCTAAGTGGTTTGAGGTTACCTCCGTCAGTCTCCTTTCTCAGCCTTGGGACATCGAGGAGTGTTAACATAGCAAATCTAAGATTCTGAGTTTTTATTTTCTCAAGTTCATTTCTTAGACTTACTATTTCACATTCTAACTTCTCATTATGCTTTTCCTTTTCTATGAGTTGATGCTTCAAAGTACCTATGGCTACTTTGTTTTCTTCCAAGAAAAGTTTGAGTTGAGTAATTTCTTCACAGAAATCTTTTTCTTCTAATGCATCAACAAATTTATCATTAGACTCATTAGTATTTTTCTCAGAAGACATGAGTAATTTAAGATCTTGATCAGATTCACCTTCTTCACTATTTAACAAGATATCACTATCTTCATGAATATAATAACTTCTTCTATTGTCAAACCATATCCTATTACCTTTTGCAATATCCTTCCCTTTGTCATGGTTGTCTTTATGAGGATATTTAGCATCATATTGACCAACTCTACCACAAATAAAACATTTGAAGGGAAGCTTACCTCTAAACCTTTGAGTGCCCAGTTGAAGTTTCTTTACAAAGTTCACCTCATCTTCTTCTAATACCTATCCTGATTCCTTGCATTCTTCCTTTTATTTACCTTTTGTAGATGCTTTAAATGTGGCTTATCTGACTTTTAAGGGACCTCCCTTCCTCATTTCAAAAGTAGTCAGGATCTCATGAAGTTGAACAATAGTAACAGTGTGCATATCCTTCTTCTCTTCAATGGCAGACACTTTTGACTCAAATTTAGGAATTAGAGATCTTAAGATTTTCTCTACTAAAGTAATGTCCTTTATTTATTCACCTAGATTTTTCATGCGATTTAAAATCTCATCTATACATAGAAAGAAACTTGTAATACTTTCATCATTATGCATTTTTAGAGTTTCATATTAAATTTTGAGAGTTTGGAGTTGAGCACTTTTTACCTTGGTATCGCCTTCATAGCTTTGAATGATTTAGTCCCTTTTTTTTTTTTTTTGTTTAGCTGCATAATTTTGACAAACTTTGATTCTGTCAGACTTCCCAATAATGCATTGAAAACTTTGGCATTGGTTTCTGTTGTGTTGTACAACAACCCCCCCATTTCTTATTTTTTACCCAAAAAACTTTAATTAGAAATGGGTCCCTTCTTAATAAACTCAGTGAAATAGTGATTCAATCAATTTGCTTGCATGGCATTAACATATAACACATGAAAACCCTTATCAAAAGGCCCGATTCAATAGAACTCCTATCTAAAAAACTTTTGATAAAATGTGAATTTTCCTTTTGAAAAGTCATCATAAATAATTCTCCGATGCGATAAAGCAATCAAAGATTGCATATCGCAATGATAAAAGAATGCACTCAAAAAAGGTCCTCATTTTTTTATATTAAGACTTAAGTCAGGAGTTGCACTACTGTGCTTCCGATATATTTATTTTTATAAAAGATTGGACCTGAATTCTGAATTTTGACAAAGAAGGCTTTTATGAGATATGCACTTTTGCTTCCTATGAAAATATTCTCAAATTAGAAGATAGAAATTGAATGTGATTCACATTGGAGGAGATCCAAATGCATACAATACTACTATCTATGTTTTCTGCTTTATGTTTCTGTGTGAATTAAGCATTTATCAACTTTTCTATTATTGATGTGTATATGTTTCTACAAAAATTCATTAACCTTTCACTATTGAATGTTTATGGAATTGTCATCTTTCATATATATATGTCAGTGATATATTATGGTTAGTGCGATAATGTTTTAATTATTACTTTGTTCAATTAATTGAACAAAGTAATTATCATATGAATGCATATTTTTATTTATGAGTATGTCATCTTTATGTTTACTTGTCAATAAGAACAATCAAGAATCGCACTAAGAGAAAGAATTCCCGGGATAGATTAGTTATCTTTGTATATTTTCGCATTTTATAATAGACCAATTATCATTCCCGTTATATTACCGACCAATCATCCATCCACCCATATATCATTAGGAAACTAGTCCCATTACATCCAGTCGGAGCCATCACAACAAACGGAAAAGGAGCTACTTTAAGGTTTGGACTGGGTGGTTTCCCCGATGTTGATGCAACAATTTTAGAGGCATCAACAGTTTCATATGCTTTCTTTTCTGCTGCATCTGTGGGAACTGCAACTGGATATTTGTAACCTCCTTCCACAATTTCCCAAACACCTACTCCCTGAGACTGAAGAGAGGATTTGGTTCTTGTCTTCCAATATATAAAATTATTTTCGTTGAAGAGTGGTGGTCTGATAGATGTTGATCCATCTTGATTGCTCATATTGGTAGATCTTCCTTCAAGTTATCAAGCCTCTTTTCAAGGAGCTTCTCTGATACCAGTTGTTGGGAAAAAGATTGAGAGGGGGGTGAATCAGTGTTTTAAAAATTCACAATAATAATTTTCTTTTATGGAATGTCTACAGGACTTTACTGAACCCAAATAGCATATATACGTGACTATTGTAAATGAAACTAGTGTATGCTCAGTAAACTTGTAAAATAGCTAATTATTTATCTGTTAAACTTGAACCAGAATCTAAGATATTATCATACATTTGATAAGCAGTATACAGGTGCAGTAAGAACAAAATAATGTAACACACATGAATACTAGGATTTAAGGTGGAAACCCAATGTGGGAGAAAATTATTGTTGTTGTCGTCTTAGCCCTTCACAACTTATTAATATCAAAAAATTCTTACATTCTTGTACTGGTGCGGACTCATACCAGTACGTAGGCACTCACTTGCTGAAGGATACAACCTTCACTTGTTATCTTGCTCCTACTAGAAAGGATCTCCAACCCCCTGATCTGATCACCAACTACTACTGGCAGGAAGCTTCGACTTCCTCACTGAAAGCTCTAATCCTCAACAATATCCATGGAACGTGTTTCATAAATCTTCTCACTTGATCAAATATCAACACTTATGCTCAATCATCACTGCAATACAATAATCAATCTTCAACACACATAATCAACCAATCACTGAAATCCAATCAACTGACACATAATTAAAACTCAACCAATTAGCTAGAACAATTAGATTACTGTAACCAGTACACAAAACTAAACTCAAAATATTTCATCAACACATAGAATCAACTGCAACCATTATTATTCAAATGCAAAAATGTATATGCTACTTCGCTTAAGGAAACCCGTGTTTATACGCACTTTTCTGTAGAGAAACCCATATACAGATTTTAATATAATGAAAACTAATAACTTGACCATTGCAATTCTGAAAAAGAACACTGAATAATACTCATATCTACTACAACACTCTGAACCAATCACATAACTGTCTTTGATCTTCCATCACAATCAACAAGTAACTTTTTTCAATCAATCCATAACCACATTCAACTTCGTCATTCAGACATTATCACTTAACCCAAATCAATCACGAGGACATCACTAACAAACAACAGAGAATCAGTAGTACTGATCAATTTGAGCAATCATTTATGAACAAAAACCCTTACTTTGTATACGTTACTTTGAATAAGCAAACCTGCATGTATACATGCTTTTCCTAAGACCAACCAATGTATAGATCTGCAAATTTTGACCTTAAATTGTGCAACTCTTCAAAACATAAGAAAGACCTAGATCATAATATTAAAAGATAAAAACATGTGTCAGTACTTAGATCTATTCAATCCATGAGAAGATCACACAATGAAAATTCATTTCAAGTCTCATGATCCTTATCCATCATTGTATTCATCGGTGCATAAATATTTGAGATCTATGTGACAATTATGGCCCTTAAAATGAAAATATACTTCAGATTGAAGTATTCATCAAAACTCATTTCACTTTCACACTTAGCACTTTGATATTAACTTCTTTATATAGTTTATCACTTATCTAATACCATGGGTCAAAACTATACAAGTGTCGATGGTAATCTTTGACGGGATCAATATCCGTAGTCATGCTCATTACTATGGGCCAATACCAATGTAAGGACCCCTGGTATTTAGAATACCATGATTCAAAATTAGTAAGCTAATTTTCTTCACTAAACTCGCATGCATATGTGACTTGGCTTAAAAGAAGCCGCATATAGTTCTTGAACTTCCAACTTTATCATTCCTCTAAACTGATTCTTCTAAAGTGCCATGCATTCTGTCACATCTATATACACATGCTATTTATACCTTTAACAAGTATATTTTCATAAAGATACAACTTATCAAGTAGGATTAAATTCATCAAATAAGTTTTCATCAAGGACAACTCATCAGGAAGGTTTGCAACAATCTCCCCATATCAAACTTCTGATTCTAATCTGTAAAAATTTGACCCATCATTATGGTATTCTATTGTATTCATTCTTTCACCTCTGAATTGACCTGTGAATTCTGTTACAAGTGAGTTTCCATGAAGGACAACACATGCATCATAATGCCAAAAATATGTGGTAGTAGTATCCCTCTTAATGCCGACTTCTCTACAATAGTCATCGAATTCATTTTATTCATATTCGGTTCCATTATTGGTCCTCAATATAGTGATCTTCTTCCCTATTTTATTTTCAACAAAGGCTTTGAAAGAGTGTAACCATGTGAACACTTCATCCTTCTTATTCAAGAAATAAATCCAAGTTTTGCAAGAGAAGTCATCCAAAAAAGATAGCATAATATAAATATCCTCCCAAAGATGTCACAGGAAACATACCAGAGAGATCAAAATGAACCAATTGCAAAATGTCGGTAGTCTTACTATCACTTGAGGGGAATGGTCCCCTTATATGTTTTCCTTTGTTACATCCCTGACAAGCAGCTTCATGTTCTAATTTAAATTCAGGCATACCTATCACCATCTTCCTTACATTTAGTAGGGCTTTGTAATGAAGATGAGAAAATATTCGGTTCCATATTTCGGATTTAAGAGATGCATCGTAAGACATAGCTCCTAGTGGAATTCCTCCAACTTGATATAGGTTATCAACCATGAATCCAAGAGTATATTATTCTTTGAAATTTAATTTCCAAACACGTACTGTGGAGCTATAAAAAGGGTCTCTTTCACCTCTAATTACCTCACATTAATATGTCAATCCAGGAACGTTTTGTTATTTCAAAGAGTGTCTCAGTCTGAGGCTATCATTTTCCAGAGTAATGCTAGTAGCACAGTGTTTGAAAATACAAAAGTAAACGGATGCTTGTTTACAGCTTAACTGCTTCAAAAGATTAAATCACACATTCAGAAGACTAAGCAATTTATTAGTCAAGGGTTCGGTAGCAATAACCCATCCCTTTGGAAACTGATGGAAAAGGAAATCAGAGAATAGATCATGGAACTGGGAGCCAGACAATAGATGTCAATACTCACTATAGCCTGAGATTGTTCTTCACATCAATAACAAGAAATGCAATGGCAGATAAGAAATGGAACAACAATTCAGAAATCAAACAACAAATCTGAAATGGAACAGCAAATCTGAAATGGAACAAGTCTGAAAGGAACAACAAATCAGAAATGGAACAACAGTTAAGAAATAGAACATAAACTAAGTCTAACAAACAGTAACGTCTTAGTCTATCAAATCAAATGATTAATCGTAATCTACAGGAATCAAACGACAATCCTTCACTCTTCAGGATAGATTGAATAACACACACAAATGGAACAACACTGATTACTGATAACTTATGAAACAACGCTTGAAAACCATACATACACACAACACACTTAAATAGTAATCTGATCCAGTTATCACCTTAGTTAGAAGGAATACGACTGTATTTCAAAATAGAACAGCATTGTTCATAAATCCAACAATCGCAAGGAACATGACTTCCAAGATGAATTCAGTAATGTTAATGAACAAGTGCACAACACAAAGGCTTTGTAATGGAACAACAACAATATTTTGTAAAGACTAGCAGTATTATATCAACACCCAAAAGAATAGTGCTTACGATGCAGAGTCAATACAATAGTTTTATCTTCAAAAACCTTAGTAATTTAAGCATAAAAGAGCATGTGATGTAAACTTACAAAACACATCAAATTACCAAATAACATCGATCAACAAACCACGTGAAAACCAAATGTAATGGTACAAGAGTAAGTGTCCTCCAGGGCCTCGCCCTTAGCCTCCAGGGGTACACTACTTAAAGTTATTCCAAACTCAAAGATGAAGTAGTGACCAAGTTTGTATTAATGCGTCGCGTAAAATTACAGTAGAGAAGTTCTTAGCGAGACTCGATGATCAAAGTTTTGATTTTTAAAAGAAATTACATAAAATCATAACAATATTTAACTGTCATGTCTGAGCTAACAGTGCTGCCCCTTTTATAAGGGTGACGACGGAGATATCTAAGTGCAGAAATAGATAAAACAGCGATCCCTCGGGATCAAGGATCCTGAGGGATTCACCGAACTGTTAGTCCCCAGTCATTTCTTTTCTTTCCTGTGTTGAGCTAATATCTCCACTTCCTTTCCTGGGCTGATTCGCTTTGATCTTGTTTGCATACGGTCTCCCGTCGAAGGGATTGCGGTCAACCCATCCTTGTCTTTTCCTTTGGAACGTCAACTTCTCATTTTTCCTCCTTCCTGCATAAGGAAATGAAAATTGTTAGCGTTTTCGTCTTGCATATTAATCTCACATGTTTTATTACAATTATTTATCGTTTTCCAAGTTCATGATGCAAAAAGGTTTGTAAGTTCCAATGAAAAGACGCTGAAATAATCATGAAAAACATACCTTCTTTAGTACTCCACACACCCCCCTGCTTACCCTTTTTCATTCCCTCATGAAAACATTGTAGTTGACGTGTAAGGTAGTGAGTGAGTAGGCTAGAGATGGAATCTCATGTGAAGGCCTACAACCATGATGCGTAACTAGGTATTCAAAGAAATGGTCTATCTGACCCTCAGGCATCTCATACAGGGCTTGGTATTTAGGTGCAGGGTGCCAAATAATTGGACTCCGGAACCCATATCCTAACCAAGATGGCCCTGCCCTCAAAAATATTTTGCCATAGAGGTGCAAGCGGTTGGCAGCTAATTTAAAATTCTCATACTTAAATGGTTCCCTGAGCTGGATATTCGAATTAGAGATTTGATACCGAAATTAAGCTGCATCAATGGGAGGGTCTTTGATAGAGAAAAAGTATTCTAAGCCCTGTCGAATGAGTGCCTCATGCATGGGTCCTAATGCTTCAATTACACCTGGAGTCTTCATGAGGTTTCTATGTTTTCTCCATAACTGTACTGGATCCCTAGGCTCAGCTCTTATCCATAAATCTAATCCGTTTTCTTGTCTTTGGAAAGCATTATAGGCTTTGAGCCATTTAATTTGATTAACCCCAAATGAAATAAATTCCTGTAATTGGATATCCCCAGCAAAAGGGCCAGGGTTCAGCTCGGTCCCTTGTTCTAGTACAAGGTTATGTAAATAAAACTCACACAGTAGTCTCTAAACTTTTACCCCGTAGTGCTTACAACAGTTTATAAAATCATTGCTGGTGTTAATTTGTATGGGAGCACCTGCTTTAACAGCCTTTATTTTCAATTGCAAATATCGTTCCATTAAAAACAAGGCATAATTCTTAGCAGGGGCTCTACATGCTAGGACGTCATTGTATAAAGAACATAAGGTATCCATCTGCTTGATAACTACATCTAACCTATGAGTTACCTTCGCAACTTTCTCTTGTTCCCTTCGCCACCCTTCAAAGGCCTGGATTTCGAATAGATTGACGTTCCTAAGCTACTACTGTAGCTCTTCATACCTTTCTCGAGGGACCGTTTGCTCTCTAAGATTTTCTGCTTCATGCTAAGCTTGCTTCAAACCCCTTTTTAGGGTTACAGTTTTTGGATCTCTTTTCCATGCGGCAATGGAGGACGGGAGTTTTACCTGAACTTTCCTATTGCGTTGCTTTGAGTTCATAACCCTTATCACTCCCGAAAGTGGTGCCTCCGTCTAAATTTCCTATCACGGGTCAACATCTCATCCATTTCTATATTAACATGGATATCAGTCCATTGCTATTCCTTTTCAATTGGAACAACAGTCTGTTTCTCAACATCATTTGGAATAGCAGCCTGGCTTTCGACAGGGTTTTGAACAGCAGGATGGATTCTGGTCCTCCGCCCCTTTGCCTTGAGGGGTTTTGCTGGAGTAGTCACATTTTTCCTTCCCGAAGTCCTTTTTACCCTTTACCTTGCTTTTAGAATCCTAATCTGCTGGTGGAGCTGGACTATTATGTTCAATAATCTCTGCTATTCCTTTCGCAATTCCCTAATTTCCGCAATTTCCTTAGAAGGAACAATAGGCTTTTCACTGCTGCCTGGACTGTGATTAATTTCCTGATTTTATTTATGAGGTGTTTCTTCACTGTTCTGCTCTGGTTGTTCCAGGCAAGAACCCTAACTGGTTCTGTTATTTCTTGGGCGACCTCTTTCTCTGCCCCTGTTTCCTCCAGAATTTCTTCTGGTGTCTTCTGGTTAGGAACGGATTGTTCCTGTTCAACATCTCCTGTCATATTTTCATCATGAATAGGCAGATTCTCTTCTTCTTCCTCCTTTGCATGTGGTTCTTCAGGTGCATTTTCCTCCTGGGGTTTCTCTTCGGCATGGAGGTCTGATGGACTAGAAGGTTGGCCCATATTGGCCAAAACTTTGGCCAATTCATCTTCTCCCAATGGGTCTTGCAATGGGCTACCTTCCTACTGTTCCATTTCCTCCTCCTGCTCGGATTGCTCGGCTTCTTGTTTTTTGTCTCCTTTTTCTTTAGATTGCTCGGTTTCTTCCTCTTTTTCTTCTTCTTCTTCTTTAGACTTATCTGCCTCTTTTTCTTTTTCTTCTTCTTCTTCTTCAGATTGCTCTGCCTCTTCTTCTTTTCCTTCTTCCTCCTCTTCCTATATTTCTTTCTCATTGTCTTCCTCTTCTGGCCATGGGGGTTGCTCATCTTCTATTTCTACCGGCTAGTTGGTGCTTTCTTCGGGCTTCTCCAGCCTCCCTCATAGCCATGCTAGCCGGACCGGTCTCCTGCGTTTTTCTGGCCGCTCGGGTGTACTGGTGGCATGTTTATGTTTTACCGATTTCTTGCATTTTTCTGGATGCTCGGGTGTACTGGTGACATGTTTCTGTTTTTCTGGATGCTTGGGTGTACTGGTGGCATGTTTACATTTTAGGGATGGTGTGGTCAATCCCCCATTTATCATGGCAATTAGCTCTTCCCAGCGGCTCTACTGTTGGGTGAGGCTATGGCTGACTATTAACCGAATCAACCCATGATGACTAACAATTGACTCTACATGCTGTGCCTTTTTTATGCTTCGTGCAACGTCATGAAGTAATGAATTCAAAAATGCAGGTAAATTTACATAGCATTTTTGTTTTAGTACAGCTAAGAGTTTAAGATGTCGTGGTCTTACCACGTCTTTTCTGCCTTCACAGATGATGTATCTTTGAATGGTATTTTCCAATTTCGCCCACGACTCTCCTAATGCTACTGGCAGAACCCCCTTTCCTCTAATTGTGAGGCTCTAGCCTTCATCCTGGAAGATTTCTATGATCTTCTGCAATCTCTCCTTCTTCAACGTCCATACAGGTCCAGCGGCTAGCAGTCCCAAGACCTCTGCAATTATGTCGTTAGTGACTACTATGCATCTCCCCCTCATTGTGGAGTGATCCTCTTGCAAGTTCTGCAAGAATTCAATAGCCACAGTCTCGTTAGGTTCCTGCAAGCAGTTGAGATAAGTCAGCCACCCTGCTCTTGCTAGGATTTCTCAGGCAGCAACAGAGACTGTTAACACTTGTAGTTCTCTCCGAATCGATCTTCCTCCGATGGTTTCACTGTAAACTCTCAATGGAACGGCAACTATTTGCGATGTTGAAACACAGAGAGGCTGACAGACACAAGACTCGTTCAAACTCTAATGTTGTAGAGTATACAATGGAAATGGATTTGAACAACAAGTCATGCAGAAAAAACAAAATAAAAAGAAATAGTATGCCGTTGAGCTGTGTTATACCCTAGTACACAACTTCTCGAATAGTGAGCTGACACGTAATCCAGGGAATGATGAGGTTAACCTCCCCCCTCACAATGTGATAAGCTGTCCTAGCCATCAAATAAAGGAGCAGCACCTGCTCTGCAACAGAGTCCTTAAGGAATAGCATATGGCAATATGCCATGTTTAAAAAGAAGCAAATTACCAAAATCGAGGCGTAGAGTTGCGTCGCTTAATACGTAAGAGACTGCAGCGATATGATGCAAGGTTGGGGATAAGACATTTGCCGTAAATAGAGAGTCTCATGCGATCATTGTCAATTGTTCTGTCATGATTGGTGATAATATATATTCATGCATTGTATGGTTTGGGAAATAATATATAATTTCTTACTAAGGCATAAGAAACATAAGGGTGCTAATTACTTACTTATTGGTGTAATAATGTGACTTCAATACCATTAACAGTGCTCTGCTACCGAAAGGTGTCCATAACCTTGGCAGAGTTGTTTATTTCACCCATGGAACCATGATCCTTTGTGTATTCTTAGGAAATGTTGTGTAATATCAAAATCTAGGCCATTATGCTGGCTTGGTGACCAGTTAGCCATAATGCCATTCACAAGGAAGGAGCAAATAGTGGGCAGGTTGGCTTGTGATGAGACCTCCTATTCTAAGGGTTGTTTATTTGATATACCTTTTGGACCATGTCCCTGGTGTGGTGGCCATAGTAGGAATGCCACTTCGCTTTCTTCCTCATGATCATGGTAGGCTGGCTCTTAATGAGACCCCCCATCCTGCATTTGACAACTTATAAGTCATGTTTGCTCTTTTTTCTTTCTTTTTCATAGAGTACTTTGCCTATTTGTACACAAAGGGTGGTTCAACACCCCTTAAGAGTAGGAATGGTGGAAGAAGTCTTAACATCTCAATAGGAAGATATAAACCCTTTGCTCTTATTCCTGAATAATAATCAAAGAGGATTAAAAGGGACCAGCATGATAAAGATAACCAATCAGAGCAGAATTAGTAGAACAATGACAACAAAAGATGATGAATAAGCGTGTCCTTCCTTCTGTCCTCTTACCAATTCAAGGCAGTTTCTTATAAAGATAGCGATTTATGATTGACTAATTTCAGTATGTTGTGATTTTGTATCCATTGCATAAGTGCATAGTTGTATTCTAAAAGACTTGAAAGAATAGGAACAATAATCATCCTTAATTTAGAATAGGAAAAGGAACAAGTTGTTTCACAGGGAGAGCAAAAGCATGCAAGTGGTGTTCCTTTTGAGAAAAGGAACAACAAAAGACCACAAATGTTGTTCCTTTGGAAAAGGAACAACAAAACACACCATTTCCGTTCCTTTGGAAAAGGAACAACAGAAATCGAAAATGTTGTTCCTTTGGAAAAGGAACAGCAAAACACACAGAAATGTCGTTCCTTTGGAAAAGGAACAACAGAAATAAAAAACGTTGTTCCTTTGGAAAAGGAACAATAGAAATCAAAAATATTATTCCTTTGGAAAAGGAACAGAAAAACACACGGAAATGCCGTTCCTTTGGAAAAGGAACAACAAAAATCGAAAATGATGTTTCTTTGGAAAAGGAACAGCAAAACACACCAATGCCGTTCCTTTGGAAAAGGAACAACAAAAATAAAAAATGTTGTTCCTTTGGAAAAGGAACATCAAAACACAGAAATAAAGAAAAAGAACAAAATTATAGCAAAATGACGACTGATCCAAAGGGGGTTGTTCTTTTGAAAAAGGAACAGCCAGAAGAAAATGTTGTTCTTTTGAAAAAAAAAGGAACAACAAAAATAGTAACAGCAAAACGTTGATTAAAAAATATATACAAAAATGATTCAAGAAAAGAAATTATGTACAAACTGTAAAAAGAAATAAATTCCTTAATGAATTACAGGCGAGGAAGACTTCTCTTCCTCCCCCAAAATCTCCATATCTGAGTCTCGGCGTAGCTGCTAGCAGAAGGGCTCCCAAGTGAGTGGTTTGAGATAGAGACGAACTCAGTGGCTATTTGCTTTGAAGGCATATCCAGAACCGTTAATAGTGATTAGAGTAAGGGTACCATTGTCATGTACCTTATGGATTTCGTATGGTCCCAACCAATGAGTTTGGAGTTTCCTGGGGAAGTCTTGAAACCTGGAGTCGTACAAAAGAGCCCAGTCTCCTTCGTGGAAGACTTTATTTTTAATGAGAGCATCATGCCATTTAGCTCGCTACTGCTAGATCAGAGCAGTGTTTTGAAGTGTAGAGAGCCTAATTTCGTCCAGCTCATTGATCTGCTGTAATCGATTAATCTGTGCCTCAGTTAGATCTAAGCCAACATCCTGTGTTATCCGTAATGTTTGGATTTCGAATTATATGGGGAAAATGGGTTGTTTTCCAAACACTAATGATAAGGTGAGTAACCAGTGGTACTTCTCCATGTTGTTCTATAATCCCATAGTGCTTCAGGTAGTCTGGCAACCCAATCACATCTATGTGATTCAATGGTTTTCATTAGGATTGCTTCTATTATTTTATTGCTGCTTTCTACCTGCCCATTTTCCTGTGCGTGGTATGGAATAGTGATTTTATGATGGACATGATAGTTGTTGAGTGTTGTAGCTATTCTGTTCCCAGCAAACTGGGGTCCACCGTCTGTAATTATCTCTCTTGGAAGGCCATAACATACAAATAGATGGAACAGGAATTGTATGATAGAGTCCTCTGTAGCTCTTGGCAATGCCTCTGCTTCAACCCACTTGGTGACATATTTTGTTGCCACCAAAACATATGTTTTCTGGTTTTATGATGGGTTAATTGGTCCAACAAAATCAAGAGCCCATTGCTCGAATGGTTCGATGACTAGCTGTGGTTTCAGAGGCATCTCATCAGACTGACCAAGGTGTCCTGCTCTTTGGCAATTGTCACAGGCTTGGACAAATTTCTTTGCATCTTTGAAAATCGTGGGCCAATAATACCCTGTTTGCAGCACTATATGTCCAGCTCTGCGATCAACGAAATGTCCACCACATGGTCCGTCATGGCAGGCTTTTGAAATGTCAAAGATTTCATCTTCTCGGACGCATCTCCTGATATGCATGTCTGCCCCTGTGTGGAACAAATAGCCTCCAATCCAAGAAAATTGAGTACTCCACTGGACAATCTGTCTCCGCTCATTAGTGGTTAGATTCTTTGGTAATTTACCTACTGCTAGGTAATTGGCGACATCAGCATACCAGGGTGTTTGAATAGCCACAAAAAATAGATGCTCGTCCGAAAATTGATCTTCAACTGCTGCTGCATCAATTGGCTTTGGCATTCTTGAGATAAAATATACTACAAGATTTTCTTTTCAAGGTCGATCCTTGATTGTAATACCAAATTTCTGCAATTAAATCAGCCATCTAGTTATTTTGCCATTTGTGATAGGTTTGTTTGCTAAATATTTTATGGCAGAATGATCTGTGTACAAGATAACAGGGTATCCTGTAATGTAATGTCTGAACTTACTGACACCATGTATTACAACTAAAAATTATTTTTCAGTAACAATGTAGTTTAACTCAGCAGGGGATAAATTTTTGCTAATGTAATAAATTGCATATGGTTTTCTATCCTCTTCCTGCCCAAGGACTGCTCCAATGGCTATATCTGAGGCATCAAATGATATCTGGAATGGCAAATCCCAATTTGGTCTTCGAAGGACTCGGGCTGTGGATATGAGTTTCTTCAGATCCTTGAAAGCACGTTCACATATTTCTGTCCAAAGAAAATCAACGTTACTAGTTAGTGCATACAAAGGTGCAGCAATATGTGAATAATGTTTTATAAATGTCCTGTAATAACCAGAAAATACAAGAAAATTGCATACCTCTGTTTGAGTGGTAGGAGTGGGAATAAGCAAAAGTATTTGGATTTTGGCTGGGTCTACCTAAATGCCAGTTGCTGAAATATAGTGCCCTAGGTAAGTCCTTCCGTCATCATCATATAACATTTTTCATGCCTTAAACAAAGCCTGGCAGCAATGCAACGTTGTAGGATTTTTTTCAGTTTATCCAGTGCTGGATCGAAATCATCTCCGTATGGTGTAAATTCATCCATATATACTTCAAGTCCTCATTTATTAAGTCTGCAAAAATGCTAAGGATAGCCCTTTGAAATGTGGCAGGAGCATTTCATAAGCCAAAAGGTAAAACTCGGTAGGCAAATGTTCGCCAAGGACAAGTAAAGGTAGTTTTGTCTTGGTCTTCAGGGGCAATCTGAATCTGATTGTACCCACTGAAGCCATCGAGGAAAGAAAATAATTTCTTTCCTACCAAAGTGTCTAATACTTGGTCGATGAATGGGAGAGAGAAGTGGTCTTTTTGTGTTGCTTTATTTAGCTCTCTGTAGTCCACACAGATTCTCCATTTCCCATTCTTTTTTGGTACCATCACAAGTGGAGAGACCAATTTACTATCAGAGATAGGGTAGATAAAATTGACATCTAAAAGTTTTTGAAGTTCAGCTTTTACCACATCTTTTAGATGAGGATTTAGTCTCCTCTGAGGCTGCTGAACAGGTCTTGCATCTTTTTCTATGTAAATGTGGTGTGTACATAACTGGGGGTCAATTCCTTTCATATCAGGGTAGTCCCATGCAAATGCGTTTTTATATTTCCTTAACACATGGATGAGCTTCATTTCTTGTTCGGATGTGAGGTTGGCATTAATGTTTAAGGTTTTTCCCGGTTCAATTTCCACAATTTTACTATTTGCAACAGAAGTGATAGGTATTGTATGATCATGTGTATCTTTCAGAGGATATTCTTATAATTCATTATCAAATGCTACTTTTATCATATGACATCGTGTGCAGGATGTGAGTTCAGTTTGACTAATGAAAAAATTAATGGCATCGTCTTCTGTATGGTCTTTGAAATCAAGTGCCTCTTGTATAGTTAATGGAGATCTAATGTTATCAGTAAGGTATGATACATGGTGCCTATTAGTTTTGACTATTGTAACACTTGGCTGCGCTGGAGGATATAGAACTAAGTTCTTGATATCTGTTCCTCTGGTTATGATCATATTTCCTTGCGGACAACCAATATAGGCATCGGCAGGGGCGAGCCAAGTTCTACCTAAAATCAATGGATGTCCATCAAGTCGGGTTTTGGGATTTACTATCAGAAAATCGGTTGGATATTCCCATGAGTCAATAGAGACCATGACATCATGTAGTGTGCCCTCTAGCCTAACCACAGATCGGTTAGCCAATTCTAGCAAGGTAGAGGTGGGTTCTACAGATGTAATGCCTAGCTTTTGGTAAGTAGTGGTTGTTAAGATATTGATTGCAACTCCTAGATCAACTAAGGCATTGGACAGGGTCTCACCATAAATTTGGACAGTTACTATTGGGTTTCTTGGGTCTTCGTATTTAATGGGTGTTTCTTTTCCTAATAATAAGTCGGATAGAGTGTCAACTACTTGGACTCTTGGATTATTTGTTATATTCCTCCTTGGTTTCTTTATGCACAATTCTTTGATAGTTTTTGCGTATATCGGGATCTCTTGAATGGCTTGGAGGAATGGAATTTTTATGTACAAATTTTGTAATTCTCCCAGAATGTCAAAATCAGGATATTGTATAGGTCGAGGTATCACTAATCGTTCTGGGAACAGGGGAGAGGATGTGGTTGCTTGATTATGAGTTTTTTGTTTATTCACATCCTCTTCTTATGACAGATGTTCTCTAGGTAATTGATTTTCAACCTGAACTGTCTTATCTCCCTCGGTTTCAATAATACGCCTAGATCTTAACTGAAGATCATTACACTCCCTCAGATCGGATCCTACTTCTGGTGTTTCTATGATTTGAAGAGATTATACCGGTCTGTTATTGGGATTGGGGTTGGGTTGGGCTGGGAGTTGTGGTCTCAGATTAGACTGGGGATTTTTTTGTAAGGATGGCAGTGTAGGTTGAGGGAGAGGAATGGTTCCTACTAGCTGGTGCATTAGTCTCTACCAGTTTGTCTTCCAGGCTGAACTTTGTGAAGTAGGGGGAGTCCATTGTGGTCGGTATGTGCTACTTTGCCAATATGGTGGGGTGTAAGGAAGATTCGGCCAACCAGATTGGCTTCCCTGATTCAGCCACGGTTTTGAGGAAGGAAACCACTGTGATGACCAGTTTGGAAATGGGGGTTGGAATTGACTTTGCCACATATTATACTATTGAGCATTATACTGCGGAGGCTGAAAAGAAGAAGTTGGGTCTGGAAACATACCAGATTTTTGCGGTTTCCACGGACGGCACTGGTTGAGCAAATACACCGATTCTGGCTCTTCTTCTGCTTCCTTATAATAATACTGCTTTCAATCCAGGAAGTGAGGGACAACTCTCCGTAAGGTGATATTTTGTGCAGATGGCGCATGTTTGGACTGCATCCAGTGGACCCTCCTTATGGCTATGCTTCTTCCTGCATCTGGGACAAAAGATTGCCAAATTTTGTTCTGCCTCCATTTGCTTCTGTTTGGCCTGCATAATATCAAGTTGTGTAGTTAGTGTCCCTAGTATATCAGTTTTAAAATTTTCCAATAAATTTCCAATTTCTACACACGTTACTCCTTCTGTAGAAATTTTATTATCTCTTACAAACCGATCATGTTCTACTGGTTTTACTCTTGTGCTGCCTCTTGAGCTCCTGATACATAAATCAATAATGTCAGCAAAAATTTCTTGATAAATATCTCCTTTTCCCATAATGTTTAATGTTTCGATCCATTGTTCCTTCATGCCCCATTATTAATGTTGTTTTCAACACATTATCAGGTAAAGGTAGTGATGCATAAGGAGATCTTTGTAGATTATACTGGAAACGTTCCACATACTCCTCTAATGTTTCGTTTGGTCTAGCTATCATCTGGAATATTTCATCCTTAAGTTCTCTAGACCTGCAATAGTCCTGATATTTTTTTAGAAAAGATTCTTTCATTTGATCCCAGTTATTTATAACCCCGCCACCTAATCCCATAAACCATCTTAAAGCAGCCCCTTTTAGTGTAGAGGGAAATAGTTTCAGTTTCTGGGGTCGGTGGTGTAATCATATCCCCTGCACAGTACATCAAATTCAAATAAAAATGCATCAAAGTCTTCTGATGTAAGACTATGGAATGTAGGGATATGTTGAAGAGGGATTGCTTTCATAAGCACATTTGCTGCAGAATCCACTATGGGGTATTATAATGTAGAGGTTTGAGTGTTTGGCTGATTTTGAGCAATTGGGTCGAATATATGCCAATAAACTTCTGGGATATTTAGGAGGGCATTCCTAGGTTGAGAGGGAATGGCTTTAACAGGAATAGTTTTAATCGCACTTCCTCTGTCTAGGATAATGAGAGTGCCTAATGTCTGAGGAGATTGAGTTTCTTCAAAGATGATTTTTGCAGCACTTCCCTTGTCTGGGCTGTTCAATGGCTGAGTTGTCACAAGAGGAGATCTCGGTTCCTCAGTTTCCCCTGTCTCTCCTCCTCCTTCACAAAGATTACTGAAATTCCCTTCTTGCAATGGTGCTGGAGTAGAATTTTCAATTTCTTGAAAGTCATGCTCTTCAGTTTGACTATGCACCTCAGCAAAGGCTACAGATGGTGATCTTATGGCTTGAAGGGAACTAGTAGGCTGTTTAGAAATAACTTTCCTAGGTCCTACTAAGGGCTGAGATTCTGCTTTCTTGTAGATTTCATCTATGAAGGTTGATCGACCAAGGGTCACCGAACCCTTAGCTTTTTGTGCCTTGGGTAGAGGTTTGGAATTTTTTTTTGGCTTTTTCTGCTTAGTCATGCACTCAAATTAACTACTAAATCCTACTCAAATAAAACAGTAGCAAATCTGTAGGAAAGCAGGCAGAGGAGCAGGGCTTTTACATGCTCCACACGTAGGTTCTTACCTTCTATTTTCAAAACTCAATTCTTCCCTAGCAGGTTCGGACACTACTCTGAAAAAAGAACAAATGGCTACACTCTTTCCCCGGCAACGGCACCAAAATGTGGAGCTATAACAAGGGTCTCTTTCACCTCTAATTACACCACATTAATATGTCAATCCGGGAACGTTTTTTCTTATTTTAGAGAGTGTCTTAGTCTGAGGCTATCATTTGCCAGAGTAATGCTAGTAGCACAGTGTTTAAAAATACAAAAGTAAACAGATGCTTGTTTACATCTTAACTACTTCAAAAGATTAAATCACACATTCAGAAGACTAAGAAAATTATCAGTCAAGGGTTCGGTAGCAATAACCCATCCCTTTGGAAACTGATGGAAAAGGAAATCAAAGAACAGATCATGGAACTGGGAGCCAGATAGTAGATGTCAATGCTCACTACAACCTGAGATCGTTCTTCACACCAATAACAAGAAATGGAATGACAGATAAGAAATGGAACAACAATTCAGAAATCAAACAACAAATCTGAAATGGAACAGCAAACCTGAAATGGAACAACAAGTCTGAAATGGAACAGCGAATCGGAAATGGAATAGCAGTTAAGAAATAGAAAAACAACTAAGTCTAACAAACAGTGACGTCTTAGTCTATCAGATCAAATGCATTAATCGTAATCTACAGGAATCAAACGATAATCCTTCACTCTTCAGGACGGATTGAATAACACACATAAATGGAACAACACTAATTACTGATAACTTATGAAACAACACTTGAAAACCATACATACACACAACACACTTAAATAGTAATTTGATCCAGTTATCACCTCAGTTAGAAAGAGTATGACTGCATTTCAAAATAGAACAACATTGTTCCTAAATCCAACAATCGCAAGGAACATGACTTCCAAGATGAATTCAGTAATGTTAATGAACAAGTGCACATCACAAAGGCTCTGTAATGGAACAACAACAGTATTCTGTAAAGACTAGAAATATTATATCAACACCCAAAAGAACAGTGCTTACGATGCAGAGTCAATACAATAGTTTTATCTTTAGAAACCTTAGTAATTTAAGCATAACAGAGCATGTGATGTAAACTTACAAAACACATCAGATTACGAAATAACGTCGATCAACAAACCACGTGAAAACCAAATGTAATGGTACAAGAGCAAGTGTCCTCCAGGGCTGGGCCCTTAGCCTCCAAGGGTACACCGCTTGAAGTTATTCTAGACTCAAAGATGAAATAGTAACTAAGTTTTTATTAATGCATCAAGTAAAATTACAATAGAGCAGTTCTTAGCGAGACTCGATGATCAAAGTTTTGATCTTTAAAAGAAATTACATAAAAGAATAACAATATCTAACTCTCCCCTCTGAGATAACAGTGCTGCCCCTTTTATAAGGGTGACAGCGGGGATATCTAAGTGCAGAAATAGATATAATAGTGATCCCTCAGGATCAAGGATCCTGAGGGATTCGCCGAACCGTTAGTCCTCAGTCATTTCTTTTCTTTCCTGCACCGAGCTGATATCTCCACTTCCTTTCCTAGGCTGATTCACTTTGATCTTGTTTGCATACGGTCTCCCATCGAAGGGACAACGGTTAACCCATCCTTGTCTTTTCCTTTGGAATGGCAACTTCTCGTTTTTCCTCCTTCCTACATAAGGAAATGATAATTGTCAGCATTTTCGTCTTGCATATTAATATCACATGTTTTATTACAATTCTTTATCATTTTCCAAGTTCATGATGCAAAAAGGTTTGTAAGTTCCAATGAAAAGACGCTGAAATAATCATCAAAAACATACCTTCTTTAGTACTCCACACGTACCATTCCATCAATGAATGCCACCTTGAATCCTTTGTCCTCCATTGCCAAGATAGATACTGAGTTCTTCTTTAGATTAGGTACATATAGTACTTCTTGTATATGAATGGTGTTACCTTGATTCAATTGAAGAGTAACATTCCCAACTCCTTTCACGGGATAGGTGGCATTGTTTCCAAGCATGATCTCCTAATTTGTATGCTTTTCTATCAAATTTGAAAGAGCTTCCTTATACCTAGTGAAGTTCCTTGAGGCGCCACTATCAATCAACCAATTTCCCAAGGTATTTAGAGGAGAGGCATTAGAGAGGGAATATATAAGATAATATTATTTTTACTTTTTATCTATTACAATAGATTCATCATACCTAGAGCTTCTTGATATTTTGGGAGTTCGACCATTTCCATGTTGAGTAGCGGGAGCATTCCTTTTTCCTTTCTTGTTGAACCTATGATTCCTTTGATTGTTGTCACCCCTGGAATTTTTGTGGTTGATGTTGCCATCATCCTGAGGTGTATCCATTTTATTAGGACACTCCCTAGAAATATAATGGCCAAACCTGTTACAAATGAAGCATCTACCCTTTCTTCCATCTTTGAATCATAATCTTCCTTGACATTGCTTGTTTGAACCTAAATTGTTCTTGTTTTTATGATGAGCAAAGAATGTAGTTGGATCATTACTATTTGAAGGATGTCTCTCGCTATCATCCTTGTTTCTTCTTGAGTACATCTAGTCAACAATTCATTGAAACCTGGAATCTGGTCATTTTTGAGGATAGTAGTGTTGAACACATCCCATTCATGAGGGAGACCTCTAAGGGCAATGAGAGTGAGCTCCCTGTCAGCAATAAATTCTCCAATTGATAGAAGATCATTTTTTATTACGGTGATCCTCATGAAGTAGGATTGGATATATTGTCCTCTTCCCTTCTTTATGTCCTTCAACTTGTTCTTGAGAAAGAGGAATTGGTTTGCATTACTAGCTTGAAACATGCAAATAAACTTCTCATAAATCTCCTTAGATGTGCCCAAATCAGAGATGTAAGCAACTAAATTCTTATGAATAGAATCCCTGATGATCTTCTTAGCTTTGACCTTAGCTTTCTTGTATGTTGTCTTAGCGGAAGGTGGTGCATTTGAAGGAGGTTCAATAATATTTCCCTACACATAGTCCATATCATCATGATTTTCTAAAGTCAAATCAAGATACATCTTCCATGCATGATAATCAAACTTATAATTGAGCTTATCAAATTTGAAGTAAGATGAGAAGGCCATTGAAACTTGTCCTTGTCCAACAAATCTCAGTCATTTCTCTTCTCACTATTGCTTAGGATTTTTCTTCACCTCAGCTCTGATACCATGTTAATTTTAGATAAGAACGGTATGTTATATGCTTTAGAGAAATTTACTTCATTTTTCATTATTATCCCAATATTAATTTCCAGATTAGCAATCACATTAACTTTGATAGTAAATGCAGATAGAACATAGACAATAAGAAAAAGACAAGTAATGACAAGAGGACCAAATATTTGGCGGATGCTGGGGAATACCCCCAATGTGTGGAAAACCCTTCGATAAAATCTTCTTATTATTCTTCAAAAGTATAACAGAGAGAGAGAGAGTACATCATACAAAATTTGCTTGCCCAATCACTCTAAAACAATCTAGTCAAAGATCAATCAACATGATGCCTTAACTAGAAATTAAACATTGATAAAACCAATAGAGAAACTCCTATAAAAGATCTCAGTCAAAATGAGTAAAATCAACCTCCAAAGACAGTCTGAATCAGCCCATAACAGTCCTAAAATTCTTGGTCAAACTTGGTCAACACAAAGTCAACATTGTGGTCAAAGTGCTTGCGGTCAATGCAGGTCAAACTAATGCAATTACCTAGATTTCTATGCTAGGAGATGCGGCCCCAAGAGATCAAACTTTCTTCCTAGAAAACATAGTCAAAGGAAAAGGTTTGATGCTTGGTCAATTCTGGTCAACGTCCCTATAATTTTTGCAAAACAGATCTGAAATTTTCGGCCTATAATTTTAGTCAACTCACATGAATGCATAGGGAAGAAGATGCTCTTGTTTGTTGTATGAACCATTGAGAAGAAGAGAGAGAAATATATGTTTTAATGGTGTGTCCAAATGAGGAAAATTCCTCTTGTATTTATACACAATGTTGAGGGTGAAGAGACACACCAGTTGGGCTTAACGAGCCTATATTAGACTTCTAGCTAACCTTGACAATTTTCCCATAGAAGAAATAAATTCATAATCCCATTTCTACTTGTCAGAATGAGATGATCTTTATATCAATATTGCACCTCAGAAAGAGGAATCTAATAAAAATATCATCTCCATAGTATGATTTTTCCAAGTTGGAGTTTGCCCTAGTTGCCAATTTTAACAATAAACCATATCTAAAAATTCTTAACTACAACAACAAAAATGATGGTTGTATTTGTCAATTATAATGTCAAACCATTTAACATATTACTTTTCATTTATTTTGAATCAGAAAGACATGTATAGTTGTAAATTACAAATTTCACTTCACACTTTTATTTTTGGTTAATTAAATACTTTACAAGTATCTTAAGTGAGGCACATGTCTACTGTGAAATAAACTTGTGCATTGTGTTTTGTATGCAAGACGTTGACTTTAGGTGTTCGTATATATGAATGCTAATCTTCTCATTTTTCATTTGCCTTGTAGAATGGTACTTTGGAGCAAGTTAAAAAGCTTGTTACTACTCTGAATGAAGCAGAAGTTCCATCTGAAGATGTTGTGGGTAAGTATGTAGTAGATAAGGTTCCTTGCAATCTAGACTATAAACACACAATCAGAATGAGGTTGAAAAAATAAGTCAGTACTCCCATTTGAAAATAAATTTTCAAATAACACAAGCCATAGTTGTAGAATGTTATGATTTGTGTGTGTGTGACAATGATGAACCTATGCCAAGGGAAAATATTTTTCCTAACCATATAATCATGTAAAATGTTTGTAAGAATGTGCTTTTTACTTGAAGATGTAATTTTTGTTATTTTCAGAGAAATTTTGAAATGTAACTTACGAGTGTGTAGTTGGATGTGGTATAAAAAGAATTTTCTTATGACCATTTTGAAGAAAGAGTGTATACTTACATAGGGGAAGATGGCATTGAATAGTCATTTTAATTGCAATTTGGTATAATTTATTTTGTTGAATAATAAGTGTTCTCTATTAGGGGAGAAAACTATGGAAACATTAAAAAATCTTTGATATTGCTACATTTTCATAATAGAGATAATTTTATACTGCATTTATTGAATTAGTAGTAGGCATCAACTTCTCCTAGTTCTTTGGGGTCCTATTGTAAACTCAAGTACATAGGTTGGCATTGTCCTTTAGTGAAAAAACTGTAAATTTTGTAGCTATTTTTAACATAAGTCCCTTGTATTAAACTACCCTATTTATAATGATGTTCAAGGTGACTGTATGTAACACACTACTCCTACGAATGTTTAGACTCACCAAAGTATGAGTTATATTAGTGAAAACAAAATTGAACAACATGTTATACTTCATGTTTGCAGGTCATATGATGTTTTGAGTAAGTTTATCTGTTTGTGGCCCTATTTCATTTGTATTATATATATATATATATATATATATTATATATATATATTATATATATATATTATAATATATATATATATATATATACTATATAGTATTTATATATATATATATAGATATATATAGATATAGATATATATATTGAATATCTTTATTTTCCATCATTTCAAGTCTTTTCACATGTCATTTCTCACCATATCTATAATAGAAACCGACCAAATTCAGTTCACTATGACTTCACTACATATTGCTAAAAAATAAATTGTATGATGCATTTGTATACATGCTTATAGGATAGAGATAGAGACCATTCATTCTGATAATGTGAATAATTATCATGATTGTAGAGTATTCCAAGTTGAGATAAGTCTTACATTTTTTAGTGTCTATTGTGGTTGGAATCTTGAAAGTTAATGATGAATTTATTTTTTATAAATAATAAAAATGACATCAAGCTACAAAATGGTTTGTGAAAAGGAGGATATGAACCATGCTTAGAGGTTTTGAAGAATATATTGTGCAAACATTTGGTCACATTCATGGAGCAGTTTGAATCACACCATTGGAAAAGATGCATGGCAATCCCTGTCTTGCAGACATTGGGTAGTTATTGTCAGAGGTATCCATTTCATATATTATTTAGTTGAGGGAAAGTGTCCATTATATGTCAGACCAAGCCAAGAAAGCCTCTTTCGAAGTAGGAGAGGGGCATCTTATTTTTTGAATGCAATGTTGACTTTTTGGTCTCGAACACCCTTGGAAAAACGTTTTTCCAGAATATATGTATAAAACGCATTAGTAATGGAAATATATTTATGGATTTAAGCATAACCTACCACAAAATAAGAAACAACTCGTTTTTACATGATCTTCTGGTCTTTTTCTGCGGATCCCTTCTATCTTTCTTGGCTTCCAATGGGGAAGAGAAACAATACAATTTGTGAAGAGATTTCTAGTATCATGGAGGAAAAAACTTTGGTCTTACAATAGGTGGTCCTTTTATTGATATTAGCTATTACTATGATTCTCCCATTGATGATTATGGTAAATCACCTTACCTTCATGTAAGTCATTCAACCCCTACAAAAATAATTATTTTTCCTCTAAGATGCATTTGATTTGATTGGCTAAATATGTGCACATATCAATTATGGTTATGATGTTCACAATCCTAATTGGTCCCTGGAAGGATTATAGTGAATATCAAATAATACCATGTGAATAGAATCGAATAGGAAGAAAAATTAGAAACATGATTCTTATGATTACAAACTCTTCCATAAAGGGAATCCACGACAACTTTCAATTTAAATATCTAAGGCAAGGTTTTCCATAGTCTTCATAGCTCAATTATGTAATATGGATGATATCCAAATTACATGTACGTTATATTATATGTATTGGGTTAAAGTTTACATTCTCATTGAACACAATGATAAAGATGAGATTCTATGCATGTCGCTATTACAACCCAAGTTTTGGTATGTAATTTGTTATTGTATGAGCTAATATAGTTTGATTTCTTCCATACGAGTCTTAATGTGGCTCATTGCAGCCTCTCCAAATTTGAACAAGGAAACATGGTTTTGGCCAGAATGAGAAATCGTGATACCATCTACAGCTCTATAGTCCTCCAACAATGAGTTTATTATTGTTGTTTCCCAGTAAATTGTATCACCTCTAGTGGTTTGAATGTGATTAATATGAGAATCCTCCATGTAAACCAAAAGCCCACTTTTTTGGATGAAGTAGGAAAAAATAACATGACTAATAATTTCTGCAGGACCATAACTCCTAGATGCCAACATTGGAAATTTTGTTGAAACCTTGAGATTGAAGCAACGTTCTCCATTGATTGCTTCTAACCAATGCATTTTTCATTGGAAAACATGGTTGCAGTTGATCTTGGATCCAAACCTCACACAAAATATAAGCTAGTGACAATTAATTGAACATCATCCAAATTTGAAAAACAAGTACCTTGAACTAGTATGATTTTTGTTTTCACTATTTCTAGTGCTTTGAAGGACTGCTCTCTAATTTGTTGTTGAGGTTGTATTGTTTATGTTCTCAATATTGCTACTAAGGATTTTGAATTAGAGTGAAATTGACCTAGACCACCTAGGCCATAGTGAGACCATACGTAGCTAAACATACATATCCAAGAAACATGTAGTTACATTTAGGCCCTTGGATTTTCCTGCTAAATATCTAAAAAACATGTGCATAGAAATCTTCTTTGTTGTTTGCAAACTCCTTACAACACCTATAGCTGATTGTTAGGCCTATTTTTATAGAAACGACTATAGCTTAATGTTAGACCTATCTTTATAATCTTCAAAGGAGATATCAACCCATTGTTGTTATAGATTAACTTCTTGGGATTAAAGTCAATAGGATAGGAAGAAAATTGCCAGTAGAAAAGAATTAGAGTAGAAACCATTCATTGCAGGGAGTTATAAGCTATTGCCTGGGATTGCTTATTGGGATCATGTTGTGATGTGTTCAATTGGGGTATTTCAGCTACCTAGAAGAATTATAAAAGGGTTTTGAACTTGTAGTTACAAATTTTACCATGCTATCATAAATATTCAATTGACTACTTAATCAATTTCTTCATTTACGATGGCCCTCTCAATCCCATGCCAATAGCATGGGGTGTCTCATATGATGTATCAAGCCTAGAAAAAGTGGGAAAATAATAAATCTTTCAAGTAAGCTTCTCCAATGGTGATTTCATCATTACACCTTTCCTTCCCCTCACAAAAAAAAGACATTATTGTTAATTTTATGCCACCATGAGTGCCCTTTTTATCCTGTGGTCTAGCCTCCTTACCCATGTCTTGAAGGAAATATCAACCTGAACATTTTAGCAATGTTACAAGGCATATTTCTCTCTAGTACCAATTCTGTAGTGACTCAGATTATTCATTCTGTCAATTGGCATAATAGTTCTACCACATTGAGTATAAATAATAATATTTCATATACTTAGGATGTTAATAGGTTCATTTGTTTAAACCCTGAGATTCTTAACCTTTTTTTATGGTATTTTAGTTTTTGTTTTTTGCCTAATATGATGGCTTGTCCCCAGTTAGTTAACCCAATATATAAAAAACAACTCCCATGTCATCCATACATTTTCTATTGTGCAATTATGGATCATAGTTGGAAATCCTGGATCTATTATAGTTAATGTCATACAAATCATCCCCTTTAGTAACAAGGAGACGGGCATTGAAATTTCAACTGGGCTATTGAAATAGACACTAGTTTATGTAGTTATCAAATATGTCATAGATCTTGTATCTCATAGGTTTTGCTAGGAATATACTACTCAATTGGGAAGTTTTAGTTTAAAATCTCTTCCTGACACATACCTATGCTACATTTTTTTGCGATCCATCATTTTCTTTCAACATTACTGAGGAGTTGATTTTTGTTTCCACTCTAGTATGCAATGAGAAGGGAGAAATATGTTCTCCTTTTGAAATTTTCTCCACCCCAATAACTCTTTTTCAGAGTTTCAATTTTGTGACAAGTTGAAGTAAAAATCTCCATAAGTGATTTATGTAGCTTTTTTTTGAAATTATGACTTCTATTAAGCCACCAAAACATGATTACGAGTGAGATACCAATGACGTATATTGTGTAGTTACACCATTTTTTTTGGATTCGATGAAAAGTTTCTAAACTATTAGATGGAATGGTGGACCATCTCAAATTCGTTTAGGCTGGAATCTCATTTTTGAAAACCACTTTTAAATATATTTTTTTGGGTGTAGAAGTCGAGCTTGCCTCAAATTTTTTTACAGTATGATTGAAAATTTTCTTTTAGCTATCAACATTTTTGTAGGCTCCCGAATTCCATGTCAAACAAGTGATGTTGTGAAACTTGTCATAACTTTCTCTCTCATCATTGGATTCAAATTTCATAAATAATGATAGAAAGAGGATAGTTTACATTTTTTTGGGTATCATTTTCATGGCTGAAGGTCGCAACAGGGAAATGTGGAACTTCATACAAGTTCGCTCTACTGAACCAGTGTATAATCAAGTCATCATGGGAGATTGGGCATAACGATTCCTTGAAGAATCCAATCTTGATCAGAACTATGGGGTTCGAAAGAGGACTTAGAAGTCTACCACAAGACAAAATTGTAGATCCTAGAGATACGAAATTACATAGATATGTCAGTTTCAATATCAAGCTCCTAGAAGGCAAGAAAAAGCATGGATTCAAGGATCACTACAGTAATTACCACACATCAACAGTCAAGGGTAAGTCTCCTATAACAAGGTATGTATGATTAGTGTTTACATTTGGATTTTGAGTATCATCTCTGACATATATTTTTGCAGGACAACGTAAGCATATATAGGGCCTCAGTTATATATCTATGTCTCTGTATGTCACAGTTAGTTTTGATACCACATTTTAGATGTCCTATTCTTGAGACTACACATTTGATGCTACATATTCTTGATGCTACACCAAGTTTGCTAAATCTATATGATGTTGTAAGTTCATGTTACTTGTCTTGCCATAGTTGATAGAATGGTCCTTTTTGTTGTACTTAGAACTTGGTCCATCACAAGACTAGGGTCTGTCATCAGTTTTTATTGTATATATGTTTAGGTCAGTTTTGGATGTGGTCTTCCATAAGGTACAGGCCTATATCAAGAGTGGGAGTCTTTGTCTACTGCTGCAAAAGTCAACAACAAAAGTGACAAGAAAACTTCAGGTACACATTGTAACTTAATTTGTATTTATTCATTATTATGCACTTACACGTGTTCTAGAGGCAAAGGTAAGTTGAAGGGTATATTGTTTTGTTTTGGGATTGGTTTCACTAGAAAAATTTTGCATGTAGGCAGAAGAATACTCAAGTACAACATCAAGAATGTATTTAAGAGTAGAAGTATCAAATCAAAGGAAGCATTGTAGCGGGACATCCTTGAAGACATGAAAACCATCCAGATCTTGTGAAGTATTCTTAAGTGCAAGAGTCATCATTGTAAAAGAGTCATTTGTAAAAGAGTCATCATTGTAAAGATTGTAAAAGAGTCATTTGTGAAAGATTTATTCTTCCTAGAGTTGAAGAGGCAGTGTTGGGAGGTATAGGAGTCACTATTGGGATGATGTCATGGTTGGGTTGTAGGTCATAGAGTGATTGGGTATTTGGTCAAGTACATGAAAATCATTGTACATCTTATTTTATTGTGGATTGTTTTCCCTGGTTTGGGAATCCAAAGTTTCATCTTATTTCAATCATTATAGGGTGGTAGGGTGGTGCTAGGGCAAGTTGTGGCTCGCTAGGGTGTTTGGGCATCCATTCAATTTATTATTGTAGAAACTAGGGCGTTAGGGCATCCTTCCAGTGGGAGCTGGAGAAGAATGATTTTGTAGAATTCTATGAAGTTGTTGCTTTCATTTCAGTAGGGGCTAAAGATTAAAGAATGTATTAGAAAAGCGTTCGATGGTTTTTGACCCGAAGGTGGTTTTCCAACTAAAATTCTTGTGTCTACTATTTTCTTTTATTTACTATTATTGCTACATGAAAATTAATAATAATTGAAGATTAACTAATGATCTGAAAATATTTAAAAGTGCTAATTTCTAAGGAACATTGGTTCATCCCCTTCTCAGTATTTCCAACATTTGGTATCAGAGATTGTTTCCTTTAATATAAGTCTAACAACTGGAAGGAGATCACGGAGTATACTAAGAATAGAGTTCCCTTGTTCGATGGAAATAGCTATGCACTTGGGAGTGGAAGAATGTAGGTTCATTTGCTAGTGCAAGGATATGAAGTATGGGAAATCGTTGACAAAGTCTTCACACCAACCCAAGAAGAACAAGGTAAAAAAAATATGGTATATGATGCAAAGGCTAAAGATCTTATTCCCAATGGGCTTACTGAATTTGTTTATCTTAAGGTATTGAGTTGCAAAACTGCTAAAGAGGTATGAGGCAAGCTTGAAAATATATATGCAGGTGACTCAAAGGTGAAAGAAGAAAAGCTTCAAATTTCCATGGAAAAATTTGAGCAACTCAAAATGAGGGAAGTTGAAGATATTGCTACATACTTTCAGCATGTTGATGAAACAACAATTACATTGGAATGTTTCGGAGAACCTATTGAAACAATTTTTAATTTTCCCTGAAATATCCTTGGAACCTTGATAGCATGATTTAACACGAAGATATTTGTCTTGGAAGATAGATCGAATCTGACCATTCTCGGCATAGATGAATTGCATTGAATTCTTATGGCATATGAAATGAGGATTGAAGAAGAGGAGGGTACATCTCACTTAGAAACAACATTTTCCGCATCCAAGAAGAATAGTAAGGAGAAGTAGACTCCAAAATAAAAAACTTTCCATTATAAGGATGAGGAGAAGGAAGATGAATTCTTAGATAAAGAATTTTCCTACCTCACACGGAAAATGAGACCAGGTACGAGAAAATTCAAAGGTAAACTTCCATTAATTTTTTTTTTTTTAATTATGGTGAGGTTTGGCATTTTGTAGCCAAATGTCCTCACAAAAATGAGGGTGTTACGAAAGGGAAGAAAGGTACTAAGAAGTTCAACAAGAAAGGCAAGAAGAAACGGTTTAAGAAAAGTTTCTTCTCCAAAGAAGATAGCTTCTCATCTGAAGAAGATAGTGATAGCGAAGAAGAATTCAATTGAAGAGTAGTGTTTATGGCCAAGCACAATAAATAAGAGGCACATGAAAAAGAAGGAGACAAAGAAGATGAAATGGCTAAAGTCGAATTTCAAAACGAAGTAATCATGGTCATCAAAGAACTCAAGGCTAAGAAAAAGCATGTTAACACTTTTGAAGATGAATTGAAGGAAAAAAGGGAACATGTCGTCAATCTTAAAATCAAGGTTGAATAATACAAATGAATTGAAGAATCACTTAGGAAAGAAGTAAAGGAAAGCAATAAGGACAGACAAGCATTAGAAGTTGAAATAGTTTCTCTGTGAAAGGAAGTAAAAAGTGGAAAGACTCTTCAAGACTATGCCAACAATTCAAACGCTTTTGATGAACTCATAAAAAATGAGCGATCACATAGTGACAAGACTGGTCTTGGTTACTTTGAAAAATCTGAAAAGGAGTCAAGTCCTTCTATGACAACTAAAGAAGATGGATATGAAAAAAGGGTAGATCCCCCAGCTAGATCAAGAGATCAAGACTCGCAGGAAGAACCTTGGAGGAGAGTTCCTCGAAGAATATTTACTCCTAGGCATCAACCTATATTTTATGGTCACTGTTATTCATGCAAAGGGTTTGGACATATAGCAATAGAATGTATCATGTATGAAAATTATTCTAGGAGATCTTTCAAAAATGGATATTCTAGAACTCACCAAGATATCAACAAATTTAATTATCTGAGAGATGATGTCAAATGTTACAAATGTAAAAATTTGGACACCTGGCTAAAGATTATAGACTTGAAAGCTCTCCAAAGGAGTTCACACAAAACCAAAATGAATTGCTGGGTTGTGTTATATTCTTTCCACAACTAGCTCCCCTAGTTAACCGGGGGGTTGGATGGGGGGCAAAGCCCCCCCCTGTGTTGCACCGATTGTGCAGCGAGGGGGTCACAAGGGGGGTTTGAGAGGGGAAATTAGCCCCCCTTTATGTGGTCTGGGGAAACGACCTGGGGAATTTTTTTTTGGACCCTTTATTAGGTGGGGTGAACCTACCTATGGTTTTGTGCATGGTTTTCACACATGGTTTTAGGCGTGTTCATTTTCGGTCCATGGTATTGGATGCTTCGGCATGCATATATATGTATAGTAACATTGAAAGGAACGTAATGAAAAATCAATTTGGTCGTCTGAATTTTGGGATCCAGGGGAAAACCTCTATGTATATTTGTTTTATGTGTTATGCTCTCATTATTGTTTATTTTGTGTGTTTTAGAATTCGTATGTAGGTAATGTATGTATGGGGTTAAAACCTACATTTGGTATTAGAGTTGTCTTGTCTTCAAGGGGACACCTTTGTTGCTGAGGGGTTTCACTCAAGGCTATGGTAGACCTTGTTCAGTGGGAGATCTGTGGGATCAATTTTGGTGGTGAAAGAAGATGGCGAGCAGTTGAAATATAGAGATCGAGAAATTTAATGGTCAGAGTTTTGAGTTGTGGAAACTCAATATGGAGGATCTGTTGGTGGATAAAGATCAGTGGATCATGGTATATCTAGGTACTAAACCAACCGAAGTGTCCGATGAAGAATGGAAGAAGTTGGATCAAAAGGCAAAGAGCACAATATGATTGTGTGTCTCAGACTCAATATTGTTGAATGTATCAGGGGAAGCTACGTCGAAGGCTTTGTGGGACAGGTTAGGGAATTTATACTAATCTAAATCTCTGATGAATAAACTATTCCTATAGAAAAATCTATATAACTTGAGGATGAAAGATGGAGACTCGGTGATAGAGCATCTGAACGCATTTAATACTATGGTAAGTCAGTTATTATTTGTTGATATTAAAATTTCATATGAAGATAAGTGCATCGATTTGTTGCATTCTCTACCAAATTCATGGGATAGTCTGGTTATTGCAATAGGTAGCAATGAAACGGCCTTGCAGTTTGATGAAATAGTCTCATCCTTACTGACGGAGGAGATGAGACAGAAAAATATGGAGAGCCATAATGGTGATGCCTTATCTATACGAGGAAGGTCCCAGAACAAAAACAAAAATAAGTCATCTAGTGGGAGATCTAAATCTAGAGGCAAATCTAAATCTCTAGGAAAACCTATAAAGGGGTGTTGGAAATGCGGAAAGGAAGGGCACTACAAAAGGGACTGTAAATCTAAAGCTCTTGAAAAAGGAAAGGGACTTGATGATGCTCCTTCTATAGAAGCAAAAACCACCTCAGATGAAGGTGGGGATGTGTACTTGGCTTCTTCAAGTACACATGTAGATCATGAGGCATGGTTAATTGACTTAGGTGCATCCTTTCACTTCACTTCTCATAGAGAATGGCTCTGCAAGTTTGAGAAATTTGATGGTGGTGTTGTCTTCTTGGGGAATGATAGGAAGGCTAAAATCATTGGTCATAGAAAAGTTAAGTTGAATTTGCAAGGTGAAAGGATTAGAACACTTCTGGGTGTTCTGCATATTCCTGCAGTGGCCAGAAATTTCATTTCTGTAAGAAAGTTGGATGTTGTAGGTGTAAAAACAGTGTTCGAGAAGCATACCTGCAAGATGTTTCAGGGAGCACTGGTATTAATGTGGGGAGTTCAGATTGGAACTCTGTACAAGCTGCAAGGTAGCACTGTTGTTGATGGGTGCAACTATTCTGTGGTTCCTGAAATTGGAGTAGAAAATATAGTGGTCTCTGGAGAAAAGACCATGCTATGGCATCAAAGGCTTGGACATATTGGAGACAAGGGCCTTCAAATACTTCATGGTAAAGGTATGGTAGAAGCTATGGCTAATAGCTCTCTATATTTTTATTTTTGTGAAAATTATGTATATGGTAAGCAGTATCGGATGAGTTCCCCCTCTAATGGTAAGAGGGCAAAATAGATATTAGAGCTTGTGCACAGTGATATGTTTGGGCCTATGAAGTTTCCATCACTGGGTAAGTCTATGTACTATGTATCATTTATAGATGAATTCTCAAGGAAAACATTGATATATTTCCTTAAGAAGAAATATGAAGTCTTTGGCAGGTTTAAAGAATTTAAGGCTCTAGTGGACAACGAAACAGAGAAGAAGATAAAGGTGTTGAGGACAGATAATGTGGGAGAGTTTTCCAAGAAGGAATTTGAAGAATTCTGTAAGAAGTGTGGTATAGCATGGAATAAGACTACTCAATACACACCTAAGAAAAATGGAGTTGCAGAAAGAATGAACAAGATGTTGATGGAAAGGGAAAGAAGCATGCTCTGTGTTGTCGGGTTAGAACAAGAATTCTGGGCAGAGGCAGTAGAGACTGCATGTTACCTGGTCAACATACCACCTTCATCAGCGTTGGAGGATATGACTCCACAAGAGGTATGGACTGGTAAGAAACCCTCTCTTTCACATCTAAGGGTATTTTGATGTGATGCATATGTGCATGTTCCAAAGGAGAAAAGAACAAAGCTAGATAGTAAATATGAAAAGTGCATCTTTATTGGTTATAAGGATGGTTTAAAGGGTTATAAGCTTTGGAACCCAGTAACAAGGAAGGTTGTGTACAAATGAGATGTGGTGTTCAAAGAGGTGAAAGATATTATTAAACATGAATTCCAACCAAAGGAACTTGAGAAGATAGAGTTTAAGCTTTAGGAGGAAGAATCAGACTCTACAACAGAGGAGTAATTAGAAGATGAAGAGCCACAAACTTCGATTGTGAGAAGATTAGTTCGAGAAAGAAGGCATCCAGAAAGGTATAGCCCAAATGATTTCTGTTCAAATTTTGCTTCATCTATTACTGGTTATGGTCTTAGAACTGTAAAGGAAGCAGTAGATTTAGAGGATGGAAAACTCTGGAAAGAGGCCATGGTTGATGAAATGGCATATTTACACAAAAATGAGGCTTGGGATCTGGTGGAGTTGTCGGCTGGAAGGAAACCCATTGGCAACAGATGGGTGTTGAAGAAGAAGATAAAGGCAGAAGGAAAGGTGGAGAAATACAAAGCTCGGTTAGTAGCAAAAAGTTATTCACAGGTGTCGGGAATTGATTTTGATGATATTTTTTCTCATGTTGCCTAGGTAGGTTCTATTAGATTACTTTTATTTGTTTTTGTTGCTTTTGATTTCAAGGTAGAATAGATGGATGTGAAGACATCATTTCTTCATGGTGATCTGGAAGAGGAGATCTACATGAAGCAACCTGAAGGCTTTGCAGTGAAGGGTAAGAAAGAACTAGTATGAAAGTTAAAGAAGTCTCTGTATGGGCTAAAAAAATAACCAAGGATGTGGTATTAGAAATTTGATACATTTATATGGCGACTTGGCTTCACCAGAAGCAAAGAAGATCATTGTGTGTACTTTAAGTTAATTGGTGACCATGTTATTTATCTAGTCTTGTGTGTGGATGATATGTTGCTGGTTTGAAATGACAAAGAAATTATCTAGGATTTGAAGACCCAATTGTCCTCCAAATTTGACATGAAAGATCTTGGTGCTGCAAACTATATTTTGGGCATGGAAATTAAAAGAGATTGAGCAAAGAGGAAGCTCTAGTTAAACCAAAGGAGGTATGTCGAGACAATACTACAGAGGTGTAATATGCAAGATAGTAAACCGGTGAAGGTTCCTATTCCTATATGTGTAAAGTTATCTGCTGAATAGTGTCCCAAGACACAAGAAGAGGAAGAGGATATGTCCCATGTTCCATATGCAAGTACAGTTAGTAGCCTAATGTATGCAATGGTCTGTACTAGACCAAACATTGCACATGCAGTGGGAGTATTGAGCAAGTCTATGTCAAAACCAGGGAAGGAGCATTGGACAACATTGAAGTGCATTTTCAGGTATTTGTGTGGCACTAGTGATTATGGTTTGTGCTACCAAGGAAGACCAGGATTGGACAGATTTTTGGATATCCATGGCTTTGTTGATGCGAACTGGGCTAGAGATCTGGATCATAGAAGGTCTACAAGTGGGTATGTGTTTAACCTATTTGGAGGTGCAGTCAGTTGGATGAGTAAGAAACAATCTATAGTGGCACTATCAACTACAGAGGCAGAAAACATGGCAGCCACTCATGCAAGCAAGGAAGCAGTTTGGTTGCAGAGATTGTGTTCAAGTATGGGGTTAGTACAGGGAGCTATAAGGATAGACTGTGACAGCCAAAGTGCAATTTACTTGGCAAAGAACCCTGCTTATCATTCAAAGACAAAGCACATTGATGTTCAATATCACTTTGTGAGGGATATGATAGAAGACAAAAAGGTGTTGTTGGTAAAGGTGGACACTTTGAAGAATACTACAGATGCATTGACAAAATCTGTAAGCTCTGAGAAGTTCTCTTGGTGTAGAGAAACAATGGGCATTGCAGGGCTCGATAAATGACTAAGCTCTCTTGTGGTCCCCTGTGGAAAGAAAACAACAAGTGGGAGAATGTTGGGTTGTGTTATATTCTTTCCACGACTAGCCCACGTAGTTAACCGGGGGGTTAGAAGGGGGGAAAAGCCCCGTCTTCATTGCACCGATATCATAGCGATGTGGTCACAGGGGGTTTGAGTGGTGCAGGTAACCCTAGTCTATGGGGTCTGGGGCAACACCCCATAATATTTTGTTTTTGGACCCTATATTAGGTTGGGCAGACCTACCTATGGTTTTTTGCATGGATTTTCACACATGGTTTTGGACGCGATGGTTTTCGGTCCATGGATTTGGATGCGATGGTTTTCGGTCCATGGATTTGGACCCCTTCTTTGCGTCGATTTCATAGAGGGGGGGTCACAAGGGGTTTGAGTGGTGCAGGTAACCCCAGTCTATGGGGTCTGGGGCAGCACCCCATAATATTTTGTTTTTGGACCCTATATTAGGTTGGGCGGACCTACCTATGGTTTTGTGCATGATTTTTCACACATGGTTTTGGATGCGATGGTTTTCAGTCCATGGATTTGGACGCGATGGTTTTCGGTCCATGGTATTGGATGCTTCGGCATGTATAAATATGTATTGTAACATTGAAAGGAACATAATGAAAAGTCAAGCTAGTAGTCCTGGTTTTGGGATCCAGGGGAAAATCTCTGTGTATATGTGTTTTATGTGTTATGATCTCGCATTATTTATTTTCTGCATTTTAGAATTCGTATGCAAGTAATTTCTGTATGGGATTAAAATGTACAGCCTTGGCTTGGAATGTGTGCCAATCAACCAAGGGTTTGGTAGATGCTACATCTTACAATCAAGTTAGTGTGAAACCAAGATGAGTTGAAAACTGAACAATATTTCCAGAGGTGTTAGACTTGCTTTTCATGAACAAGGTCCATTCAGAGTCTTCCCACATACAAGACTCTTCCCACTCGTCATCATCTTGTGTGTTGCATGAAGACAAACCATCAAGTTAGATTGCTAGAAATTTTGATGAAGTTTGTGACAGAGATGGATGTCATCCTAAGAGTAGTTTCGAGATCAACAATAACAGCCATCCTCAATCCATGCATCATCTGGTTCACATCTCAAAATGTAATTTTTCAATTTTGGAAAGTTCTGGGACGTGCCAAGGAGTCGAGGCACTTCAATGTTTGTTGATAGTTATGTCAGGACCTCGCGAATCTAGGAAGCCCTTTGAACCAAATCAGATCTCGTTTCTCATACACAATCTATCTATCTGCATGGTTGCACTCGACGTTGATCCCCGCATAAAAAGTATTTACTATGTCGGGTGTGATATTTCAAAATTTCAAATTTTCACTAATGACCGAATCTATGAGTATGTTATAGCATGTCCATCTTCATGCACCTCTCTTACATCCAATTTGGGTTGGGAGTGTCTGTTCCTCATGCAATAATGGAACAATGAATTTGATCATCTCAAAGACTATCTTTGTCTAGAATCATACTTATCAGATGTTCTCTCACATAATCAGCTCATTGGTATTCTTACAAATTTTTCACATCAAATATGCTCGCTCATCACACTAGAAATCTCCCTGTGACAGGTGCAAAACCTATCGCGCGAATCAATTTACTCTCATTTCACCACACCCCAACTGGTTTCACACATACATAGTGTTGGCATCATTTCTACATTTATGTGATGACCATGATGCTTGCGCAATTTTTCACCAGTTGCATGTGGGTGTTCTATCATATCTGGTTGCACACAAGTTATTACAAGTGCTTAGAGGCTACCAACTATCATAGGTTGAAGGGATGAATGCATAGCAGAAGGTGGCAGCCAGCTTAGACCACCACTCACCGGCCACGTGCCACCCCTGGGAGAAAATGTGTTGCTACCCACTTGTTATGCAGTTAACAACAGTTGTTCTTGATTTTTCTTCTTTTATTAATCGGAGAAGATATGGTTCGAAGATAGGCATGCTTTTAGATTTAGTTTTTATGTATTGTGATAAAGTGATAAACAGTCAAATGTTTTTTGCTTTTGTCCTTTAAGGAAAAAGACTTTAAACGGTAGAATATTTCCTCCTTTTGGTTTAGTTCTATCCATTGTATGGATCAAAGATTCATTGAATCTAGACACCTTTTTACTTGTTGTAGTATGTTATTTAAACTAGAAAAATACATGGAATAGAAGTTGGTTGGTTTGAATGCCAGAGGCTTGATTATTCTATTCATTGTATGAATGAATAGCAAAGAGTTGAAGCTAGTTTGAGCAAGGATTCATGCATATGATTTTGTTAGTGTGTATTGTGCCTCTCTAATTGTGATTTAGTTTATTTAATAAAATCCTTGTTGTCATCCTTCATGTTCAATTTGAAGTATTTTATTAGAATTCAATCGTTTTCTCTGGTTTAACTTCCTGAGAATTATATTTGTTTTTTCCCTGATCGATCAAATTCATCCTTGATAGATGCTTGATATGTCTTTCCTATTACATTTCATCCTTTCATTACAATGATTTCATTTTCGAAGATTACTAATAGGTCCTATTTTCTTTCCCCTGTGAAGATTGGCCCCCATATCCCTTATTCATTCAGATTCAACCCATTGATATTGGTTTGTCCTATCCTCTGCACTCATAGCCATTAAATCAGTTTTAAACACCCCTAAGTTTAATAACCAATCTAAATCCTTATCATGTCAATCTATTGACTGATAATCGATTCAGCGAGACAGCCCTCTCCAAGGTTAGGGGGAGTGGAACTTAACCTGCAAGTGGTTTTTGGTTACCTTTGTGGCCCTTTCCTTAGCCTAAAGGGATTTACAGAGTGCTAACATGCTCTAAGAAACTCTAAGTGTCCAAGCGTATGAAAGACAGAATAGAGAGAGAGCTCCAAAATTGAACTAACAAAAATCTGTGAACTTATCCTTAGAAGCCTTTTTATTAATGAGGCCTCTATTTTCTTCATTTTCCATTATTTTCCTTCATTTTCCTCCTCACATGCAACCTGTGGCCTTTCACCTCCCTTTTCTCCTAATTTCCTTTATTTTCACAAATAAATGTGCAAAAATTTCATTTTGCCTTTCCAAAGCCTTTGTCATTGCCTTCGCCAATTTCCTTAGCCAGTAATTAATCACTAGTGATCCCCATTGCTATGCTTTTTCCCAACATTCAGCTTGAAATAAGTGTCCCATCAACTATGGTTATTATTTTTCCTTTCTTAACTTTTATTACATGGAATTTTCACCAGGCTTGTTATAGAACCTTCCCCCTTAGGGGAACACCAATTTGGTGTTCAACAACACCTACAACCAACAAGGTTGCTATAAGCAAAACATACTGCCCATGGAGCTTTATAACTTAGTTCGTTGCAATATTTACAATGATCATCCTGCTGAAAAACAAACCAACATGACAACATAACAAGTATAACATCAACATGACACCCATACCGCTTATTGGAGCTTTATAACATAGCTCATGGCAGTATTTACATCCATATACATATGCAAATATACAAAACATCATCAAAACATGTACCAAAAACATATACCAAAAACATATACCAAAACATCCACTCAACCAGTGAATAAGGAAGGATACATAGCCTGCATCTAATCCTCCATCTCCCATGTAGCTTCATCAGGCCCAAGTGCTTGCACTTGCACTTCACTTTAACCTACTCGATTGCTCGATTTCGAAGCATGAGCACCTTTATTTGCAATATACATTGTGGTTCCAACTAGAATTCATCTTCTGGCTCCACTTGCAATACAGACCAGTCAATCACATTATGAGCATCTTTAACATACTTCTTAAGAAATGACACATGGAAAACATCATGGAATTTAATTGTCAAAGGCAGTGCAAATCGATAGGCTACTGACCCAATCCTCTCAATAATCCTGAAAGGTCTAGAAAATCAAGGTGCCAGCTTGGCACATGACCCAATCCACAAGTAGGTCTTCTTTGATTTGATGCACAAGTACACTTGTTCCCCAGCCTAGAACTCCTTGAACAACTTGTTTTGATATTCATAGTTCTTCTGCCTATTATGTTCTTCTTTCAAATTCTTATTGATTACCTAAATTTCCTGCTCCATGTCTGCCAACATGTCTGATCCAATGAATACCCTATTAAATGGATCACTCCAACTAATGGGAGTATTACAACTCTGCCCATATAATTCCTCAAATGGACTCATCCTCAGTGATTCCTGATACCCATTTTATAATTGAACTCTACCAGTGGAAGTTATTCTTCCCACTTCCATTGTTGATGCATCACATGCATCCTCAACATGTCCTCCAATATCTATTTGACCCTCTATGTATGTCCATATGTCTGCGGATGATAAGTTGTATTGAAGGCAAATTTTGTGCCCAGACCTGCAAATAGCTCCTTCCAAAATTTGGAAGTGAACTTCGCATCCCTGTCGAACACAATCTTCTTCAAAACTCTGTGCAATCTAACCACGATCCTGATGAATACCTGTGCTACATCACTCAATGAGAATGTAGACTTCATTGGAATGAAGTGCACTACATTTGTCAACCTATCCACCACTACCATGATGGAATCATGTTGTCTCCCTATCCTCGGTAAACCTGTGATAAAGTCCATGGAAATGACCTCCCATTTCCACTCTGGAATCATAATTGATTGTAGCAGTCAACCTAGATGCTTACACTTTGCATTCACCTGCTGACAATCTAAGCAGCTGGCCACAAACTCTATTACGTCTCTCTTCAAATTCAACCAATAATAGAATTTATTCACTATTGTCAGTGTCTTCCGATAACCTGGGTGACCTAGATATGGTTTCTCATGAAACTCCCTAAAGATCACCTTCTTGAGCTCATTGTTATCTAGAAAATATATCCCTTCCCTAAATCTAACCAACTTGTCTATCATGAGACGATAGTCCACATCCTCTGCACCTATGTGTGTACTTGTACCAATACCACTACCTATGCCTGTACATGTACCACTACATGTACTTGTACCTGAACTATGTTGCAACCTATGCACAATCTCCATATACTTGTCATCCTGTTGACCTACCACAAGATCCTATCCTATAAATTTGTCCCATAGGAACTCATAGCTGCTATGTGATTTACATGTATCTTCCTGCTAAGAGAATCTACCACCCTATTCTCTTTACCTTTGATATACCTGATCTCAAAGTCAAACTCGTTGATCGTGGCCAACCACCAAACTTGCCTACCATTCAGATTCAGTTGGTCAAATAGATACCACAAACCATTGCGATCACTCATCAATACAAACCTCCTGCCAAGAAGATAGTGCCTCCACATCTTTAGTGCATGTATGATCGCTGCCAAATCAAGATAATGTGTCAGGTAGTTCTTCTCCTTCTCATTCAGTTTCTATGACTCATAGCATACCACTTTTCCATCCTGCATAAGGACTCCACCAAGTCCTCTCTTGCAAGCATCTGTACATACTACAAACCTTGTCTGGATCTACAATCTTTAGAATCGGTGCATGTGTCAAAAACTGCTTGAGCTGCTCAAAATTGGCAGCACAATCCTTTTTCCATTCAAACTTCTTACCTTTCCATAATGATGTGATAAGATAAGAAATCTATGAGAAGATCCTAATGAACTTCCTATAATACCCTGCTAACCCCATGAAATATCTCACCTCATCCACATTCCTAGGAGTTGCCCAGTCTAGATAGCTCTTACCTTTTCTAGGTCCACCGCTATGCCATCCATGGAAACCACATGTCCCAAATAGTGTGCCTCAGTCTAAAAGAAACTGCACTTGTTGATCTTAGCATACAACTTATGCTCTCTCAACAATCTCAACACTGCGGCTAAATGCTCGGCATGCTCTTCTTCATTTTTAGAATATACCAATATATCATCAATGACCACAATAACAAACTTGTCCAAATATGGATGCAAGACACTATTAATCAAGCACATAAAGGTAGTTGTAGCATTAGTTAAACTAAATGGAACTACAACAAACTCATAATGCCCATACCTGGTCTGAAAAGTTGTCCTATAGATGTCCTCTTCTTTAATGCGTACCTGATGATATCCATATCTCAAATCAATCTTCAAGAACACTATTGCTCCCTTATATTGATCGAACAAGTCATCCATCCTCATTAATTGATACTTGTTCTTGATAGTCACTTTATTTGACTTCCTATAGTCAATGTATGGCCTGAGAATACCATCATTCTTCTTCACAAACAGTACTGGTGTACCCCATGGTGATACACTTGGTGTAATGTACCCCCTTGTCCAACATTTCCTTCAAGTGCACCTTCAACTCTACCAACTCAGGTGTACTCATCCTCTAAGGTGCCTTTGATGTCAGAGTTTCCCCTAGCACCAACTCAATAGAAAATTCTACTTCCCTGTGAGGTGGTAACTCTATAATATCTATAGGAAATACATCCTGAAACTGCTGTAGAATTAGGTACCTACTCAAAACATATGCATCCTCAACTTCCTTACCTTTGTCACTAGAAATGTGCATTGCAAATAACACACACCCTTTCCAGTGACTACGCTTGGCCTACATAGATACCATTCTAACTGATGTTGCTTTCTTCTTACCCCGTAAGGCTCTTTGTTCTACATTATCATCCAAGCACTCAATAGCTTTGTCATAACAATCCACATTGGTTCTATGAACTTACAACCAATCCATGCCCAACAACATATTGTATGATCCCAACAGTAATACATTCAAATGTGTTGAGGTAGGCATACCATTCAAATCAAATGCACAAGCTCTTACCCAGTGATGAACTCGCTTCTTTGTACATGTAGCCAATTGCACTAACCAAGACTATACATGCACTTCTTTATTCAAACCACACTTATCCACCAGGTCAAGATTAACATAGATATAATTAGATCCAGGATCAATCAAAATAGAAACAAATAGATCACAAAGCATACAGTTGATCTCAATGATAGATGCTCAATGGTTTGTCTATTTGTTATCCATCGTTGCATAGATCCTAGGAATACTTTGTCCAACATATCCCACTATTTTTGCCTCCTGAGCATTTTAGATCTTCATTCTACCACCATGATGTTGTGGAAAAACTCTCCTCTAATGCTCTCCTACACAAGTCCAACACTACAAAGGCTTCCATCCTTCATCCTTATTATGCTCCTCAGGTTGAAGTCCATGTCCTCTTTCAAATGCATTGGACTTCGTAAATGGCATTGCATTCTCTTTATTACATGTACCCTGAGGTATTTCTCACTTCTTGTCCTATTTTCCTTTGTTCTTTGCATTACCTTTCCAATTTGGCTTAGTCTCAGATTTTCACTTCGACTGCTCATAGCAATGTTTTACCTTTCAGATGGCCTCCTCCAATGATCTAGGCTCATGGAACTGAATCTTATCTTTGAATGCAATCAGTAATCCACTAGTGAATCTTTAAATCTTGGCCTTCTCCTCCTTGAGGTAAGGCACATACCTCAGTAGCTCCAAGAACCTGCTAGTGTACTCCTCATCTATCATCGAACCCATCTTTAGCTCATAGAATTCTTTTGCCCCATCACTAAGGTATCTCTCTGATAGGTACTTCTTCTTAAATAGTCTCTCGAACTCATTCCAAGTCAAATCCTCCTCACAACTACCTATGACATTCTTCACATCTTCCCACCAAATATATGCTTTACGTTTGAGACTGAATGTAGCTATTTTAGCTTTCATGTTCTCTTATTAATCATGCAACCTAAAGAAATTACTCGCACCAAGAAACCATGCCTTTGCATCCTGTGATTTCTTCATCTCTCCATCAAATGTAGGTGGCTTTGCTTTCTTAAACTCGTATATAAAATATCCCCTATCACTCCTCTTGTAAGGATGATGGTGATGCCGATCACAATGCCTATCAGAACCATAACTAGAATAGAATTTGTGTCCATCACTTCTCCTATCTGAAGTATCCAAGGACCTGTCATCTCTGACCATGTCCTCTCCATCCAACATGTACTCACCATGAGACCTATTTCCATATGCCCCATTAGTTTTTTTCTCTTGCTCATGGTTGATCCGAAGTGGTCCCTATCGCTACAATTATGAAAAAATCTAAAGTATCGCTACATTTACTTCTACTTGTTTCTCCTGTGCATGTATGATTTTGTCGTTGTTTGCCTTACAACTCCTTATTTCTACCTTTAATATTCTCAGTGTTTCTTCCAAATCAGAAGAATTCCTAACACCAAGTTTCTCATCTGATCCATGGGGAGAGTCCTGGGAATAGTCTACCATCTTTCTAGTCATCTTTGATATTTTTCTTGCAAGATAGATCATGCCAGCTAAACCAAATCACAATAAACCAATGTACCTTAGCATAATTCGGGTAGGATACCTCATCTGCAGGATCAACAAATCAGTGTAATACATGTATAACATAATCATGACAACATATAGATATATAACACATAAGAATATAACCATATAACCATCATTATAGCTAGAGCCCAGTCATCATGTGTGATAGTGTCAACTACACATACCATGACCTCATGCATGACAACAACCACAACATCATTGTACACTTGACCACATGTGAATACAACATGCATAAACAATGCATAATCAACCATACACTAATGATGAAACACTCCACAACACCATCAACTTCCCATGGAAACCTCACTACAACAATAACCCATGCCATACAAATGCAACAAGCACATGGTCTCACAACACAAGAAATGCATATGCAACCGACATGAATGCATGACCAACACACAACCCATCCAAACTGAGGGGTGAACCATGCTCTAATACCACTCTCTAACACCCTCCTTCCACATCTACCTAAGTATCCAGCCAATCGGAGTAAACATGTGACGAGAAGTTACTTTGATATGATTTGACTCCCTATGTGTCAGTTAAGGAAGTGGAATCCGCGGAGCACATAATACAGACCTTCCACATCAGCAACAGAACTCCCAGGGGTCATCCCAACCACTGAGGTAACCAACCCCTGGGTAGCATTGAGTTTTTTAGACCATTGAACCCTTGGATGCTCCCTTGATATAGACAAGCATGCATCTAGGAGACTCTAGAAACTCCCACAACATGGGTATGCATGCATCTGGGGACTTTCCTCCTTAGACTTGTGTCTGCAACTCTGGTATTTGTGCCACTTTTTCAGGCCCAGAGCCAAGGTCATTGCCCAGAACTCAATGACACTTTCAAAACTAAAAGATAACAATGGAACAATGATACAAATGCAACTACTTGAACAAGGAATTGATTGGACCCCTACTAGCCATGATAGGCATTCCGTCAAACATGTCACAATTATGTAATCTATAGTTTTAAACAACAGATTTGAGCATAAGGTATCATACTCATTTGAGAATCACTAAGAAGCATTGATGCCTCAACAAATTAGCTATAGTTTCACCCATTACGCTATAGATTCATTTTTCATTCATTCATAGGTAAAGTCATGATGAGAGACATACATAGCCATTTTCATAATACATGTTCATAACCATCATAATAACAATAGAAATATCAAGGAAACAACATCCATATAAACTAGTATAATACTCATGAATTAACAAGGAGAAATAACCTCATATTAAGGATGCAAAGGCCAACCATTTGTGAGACTTCCATGAACCATCCGACCATAGACATGGCTGAGCCAAATCCCTCTTCATCCAGTCACCCTTGTGCCATATTCCAAGCATGAATGTGGGATCTCATAAAACACATATATCAAGACCATCCATGGATTCCAGAGGCCAAACCACCTCAACCCATCAAATGGTGATTCCACCTCATGGTCAGACATCACAAACCATCACTAGATTGGTCTCTACCCAAGCCTTCCAGGGCTCTAGAGTGTTTTTTCCAGCCAAGGCTTCTAGGATTAGTAACTCAACCCGCAATTGATACAGGGCTTCCATAGTGTTTTTCCAACCAAGGCTTCTAGGACTAGTAACTCAACCCACCAAGGGCTTCCAAAGCAATTATCCAACCAAGGCTTCCAGGACTAGTAATTGAACCCAAGTTGTTACAGGGCTTCCATGAACTAGTAACTCAACCCAAGCCAAAGGAAACATCAGAACCAACCAGAAAAACAAAGAAATGAACCCACAACACCATGGCTATCCAGGAAATGGCAAGGCTAGGCAAATCGACTATCAATCCAGGCAATCCTCCATGCCAATGATATATCATAACCAAGAAACCACATTCATATATTGTGCATGCCAAAACTAGTGAGGAAAACATACATGCAACTTGGTACCTGCAAGAAAAGCCCGTTGTAGTTGTTGATATCGATGTGCTATTGTGCTTTCCTACTCTTCTTATTCCTTCTTGCTCCAAACTTCAATTATGCCACACTCCTCCAAGAGTGCTCCAAGAAACATTAAGTGTCCAAGAGTGTGAGACAGAGAGAATGGAGAGAGAGGTCCAAAATTGAACTGACAAAAATCTGTGAATTGATCCTCATAAGCCTTTTTATTAATGAGGCCTCTATTTTCTTCCTTTTCCATTATTTTGCTTCATTTTTCTCCTCACATGAAACCTGTAACCTTTCACCTCCCTTTTCTCCTAATTTCCATTATTTTCATAAATAAATGTGCCAAATTTCCATTTTGTCTTTCCAAAGCCTTTGCCATTCCCTTTGCCAATTTCCTTGGCCATTAATTAATCACCAGTGATCCCCATCACTATGATTTTTCCAAAAATTTAATTTGGAACAAGTATCCCATCAATCGTGTTATTATTTTTCCTTTATTAACTTTTATTACATGGAAATTTCACTGGGATTGTTACATAGACAAACTTGTATTCAGTTGGTAAGAAAATTCTTGCATGACCACCTTTTGGTCACATGCCTTGGCATAAGATGAAGGGGAGTGTAGCACCCGAAAACTCTAATGTATGTGCCTTGTGGTGACGCAAACTAGTCCACAATCTCACTTAGTGCCTCCATCACCTAGTCTATCATATGGGGAGGTTCCACCTCAAAGATCATCTGATATAATACGATAAAGAAGTGCTCAATTAGTTTCTTATATACTCCTTGGAAACTGACTTCTAAAAATAGTCTGCAATGAAGGTGTATGGGCAGTTTCTCTTTAGGGGTCCAATTCCATTTCATTTCTGTGAATACATAGCGAGCGCAGATTCCATCCAGCAGATAGGCGGACATATAAAATATTATGTGATTGTTTTGCTTCTAAACTTTTCTTCGTATATTGTACATTAATCTACATTTTTTGCAAGGATGTCAACCCAATTGAATATCTTTCCTCTAGAAACAATCATTTTGATTAAATGAACCCATCTTTCTTCAAAATATTTTGCCTTCTTTCGCCCATGCAATCTGCAACACATTGCCATAAGATATTAATAGATTGTCCCCAGGGACTTAGTCTTATAAATTGGACTTATATTTTGGTTAAAATTTGTCGGCTCCTACCACCATGACTTGATAACCTCCTTGGTGTTCAAGTTAGCCCAAGTTTCATAGAACTATTAGTTCAAGTACTATCCAAAAGTTACCAGCTTATAATAGGAATGTACATCATGTAGATGGTAGGTGGAAATCTCCTTTCCACTCTCATTGCTAAGAGCGAGATTCTTGTTATCCAAATGTTGCAAAATCCATCCAATAGCTTTTTCACAAGGTAGTATTGTAAATTTGTATGCTACTTTATGAATTCTTGACCTCTTTATGTTAATGTATACCTTCCTGTCCTCAGTTTCACCAAGAATTCCTTTTGAATAAATGCATATTTTATATCCTGCCATGAGAATTTGATAGATTTATCGATGAAGCATTATGTATCTGATAACATTGGCATACATGGTTTGGAACATTCCACTGCCTCTTCAGTATTGTTTTCTAAAGTTTCTCTTGATGGAACATATCGAGTTGTTGGAGGCATTGTCTCTGCAGAAGATGAAAGGATTAATGTGTTCTATATTTGTAGCACCTACAAGTCGAAGATCACTCATGGCGAACAAATATTAGTTCTTGGAAATATCCTAGCTATCACATGCAAACTATGAAAAATAAAATGACAAGGAAAGTACTGCACAAGTTAGGATCACAAGCTTAGAAAAGTGAGACAGGTTGGCTTCGCTAGCCACTAGAAGTGTGCACTGCACCAAAGCAAGGAAGAGAGAGCCAAGTGGTGCACAAGTCAAGATCATAGTACACAAGGGAGTCAAACCTTAGAGCTTGGAAATTCAAAGTGCACACTTGTGAGAGAGAGAACCTCCTTATTAGTGCAGGTTGCATCAGCAAGAGGTAGGAAGAGATACACCGCTGCCTATAAATGTGCAATGTGCTAGGGAAGCTTAGCAAGGTTGCAAGTCACGGATGTAGTGGGGAAGGGATGCCTCTCTATGGACTAGAAGTGTGTTATGCTCTATGGAAGAGAATCTCGTTCTCAGGTGGGCGCAATTCAGGATTGCAGTAAGGAGTGAGAGCCTGTTACCTACAAGTGTGCACTACACTATGAGAGAGAGAATATCTTGAAAATGGCTAAGTAGTGATTAGTATCAAGTCAAAAACACAGTAAAAGTGAGAGAAATGAGCTTGCATGAGTTCATATATCCCTTCGCAATCATGACTATAAGGTGAAATTTCATGGAATGGAATGCGAAGAGATAGTAGAAACGCCACATGTGATAACAACCTGACACTTGTAGGAGAAATAATAGACCAAAACAACAATTAATTTGTAAAAATAAGATCAAAACACCACAAAAGAAAGAATAAGAGACACTAAAAACGAAAAAGTGACACTTCACAAAACTTACCAAGAATGGTCACACTTGTGACCAAGAGTGAGGAAAGGCTCCTTGCAATGAGAAAATGTGCTCAGCTTTAAGTGAATAGTGATTGTGAGAATGAACAATGATTTGGAATCCTTATAAAGGAAAACTACATGCAAGTAAAGATTAGGGTTTAGGCACATGCTCGCTACTTGTCACTTGATTACTGGGTTGGGTGAATGAAGAGGGAGAAGTTCCTTGTTTTCTAGGGGTGTTATTTGGATGTAAGCAAGGAGTGTGAATTTGTGAGAGACAAGGAGTGTGCATTTGTGAGAGACAGGGAGTCTGCACTTGTTGATGATAGGGACTGGAAACCTATTGAAGTCAAGGAGTGAACTCAAGTTAAAAACCAGAAGTGCATAGTTGTCCAAGATATCGCAGCTTCCATATGCAGTGTATGTGTAAAGTTACTAACTTTGGGAAGTGTGCTTTAACTGGGAGAGAAAGATGTGCTTTCATGCTTTTGTGGAGTGTTCATGTCAAATGATAAAGGGTATCTATGTCATCGAAAGGGGTTGCTTTTCCTATCTTTAGAAAAGGTGAGAAGCCAAACTTCTAAAAGATGAGAAAGTGACATTTAGGAAACTTTGACCAAGGGCGAAATATAACACTTAGATATGTCAAAAGGACAATCAACACTTAGGAGAACATGAAAAAATGGCAAAGCAACAAAGAAAATTATCATGAAGCGACAATTCATAGGTAGGCTCCAAAATTGAATAAGGCCAAAATTTTGGAGGGTTGTTTTCACAACGACAACAAATTCTTTCGCAATTTATACCTATATGGCCCTATCGAATGGCCTTTTCTTGATGCCATATGTCATGCCAAAAAATTTCCATGTCACTTGCCACGCTGTTTGTGGGCCCTGCAAGGATTTCATCCCTTATAAGTTGCACTTTTTCCATTATAACAAATTTTGGTGTAATGGGTGAGTTTCGTTGTTTTCCCAAAGTCATGGTCAATTTGGCGTCGGTGAAAATCTACCCTAACCCCAATGGAAATGTTTTTTTCACCTTCAATGATGGAAAAACAATGTTGATTACCGAACTTGTTTTCTTTACCCCAACCCTATCTTCCTCAACCAACTTTTTATGAGCGTGCTGGGAAATCTCTGAGGTCCCAATATTCTAGTGTCCCGAGACAGTAATAGCCTCTGTCATTTGACGACTCTGACCTCCATCTATGTATTTGGTCACAATTCTTGTTCATGAGGTTTTTATAAGGCTTAATCCTATCCCTCAAGGATCTCAAGGCTCCCAACCCCCTTCTATTTATCCCTCCTGAAATAGTCAAGATTTGTCCAAGACCATTAACCTTCTTCCTATATACCCACACACACACACACACACACACACATACACACACAGCTATATATATATATATATTATATATATATATATATATATATATAATATTGCATAGGCATGTGTGTGTGTGTGCGGATGCGCGCACACTTCGCTCTCTTCTGAGCTTTTCAAGGTCCTCTGCCCAGCTTTGCGCACCTCTAAACTCATAATAAGTTTGTATGTGATATACACAGTTATCTCTATCGAGAATTTCCCACTCGGCCTAGCTTGCATATATATATATATATATAATATATATATAATATAAATATATAATATATATATATATATATATATATATATATAATATATATATATATATAATGTGTATCAAACTAGTTATCTCTCCTAACCTTATAGGGCCTTTGTCTGCCAAAGCAAAACCATGCATTTCTAAAGCAAAGCCAACGCTCCTGAGCTTATAATCTAGGATTTAAGGTCTGATAGAAAATTATTTTAACAAAACAATAAATATCACTTAGATTTAGCCATCTCCCATTACTCAGGTAGCATCCATAGTATGTTGACTGAGGTAATAACAACAATAAGATAACCATTTCTTATAAGCCATTTAACTAGAATTTATGCTCATAATAACACAGGAATTTAAACCATTCCAAAACCTTGTAAGTAAAACAACATTTCTTCATTCACACAGGAAACGTCATTCGTCTCCATTTATAAATCCAATATGGATTAATGTATTAAAAATATATATAGCATTCATAGCATAAGAAATTAAGGGAACACTTATCTTATATAGTGTAATCTTGGTGACTCAAATTGGGACTTCAACTCTCCACCCAACCTTAGGAAGATTGCACTGCACTCTTTCTTACTATCAACCACCCCCTAGGTGAATTCAAGGTCTAAGGAGATAGTTTTCTTAGCAACTCCTAACCATGGCACTTCAGTAGCTTTTAATGCAAATTTAAGCATATCAGGGTATTTTGAAACACAGGGAGTCTCAATTCATACTTGTAGAGGGAGATAAATAATAAGGATGTTTATCAGTTGCATTAACCATGTAGGAATAAGAACACGCTCTCCAACAACTTCTCAGTGGTGCTTCCACCTATGTTCTCATCCCACCCATCCAAGCTACTATTAGGTGTTATCATCCCATTAGTCCTAGGTGCCTCAACCTCTCTGAGGTGCTTAACAAATATAGTCTCCAATGGTTTTGTTAGCCCTACAAGCACAACCATTCATCTATGATTATTAGCCAACAAGCCTTGTGGGTTTCTCAGTTAGCTATCATCAAAGCCTCTCTTCTCTTTCAAATTATCTCCTCCCCCTTTCGTTATCTCCTATGCTCCCCCTTTTTCCTCATTCTCTTCATTTTTGCTCTTGCACGTTGACTCTTTGTCCACACCACTGCCAAGACATCTACTATTTTTTTCCTGCTCTTCAGGAGAGCCCATTTCCTTAATTAATTCCTTTAGCATGGAAGCTTATTTCCTAAATTAATTTCTTCATTAGGGTTATCCCCTCCAACATGAAATTAGGTGCCATTTTTAAATGCAAATTATAGCATGCAAGCAATTCTCCTCATCCCGCAAACCCGAATACGTATCCCCAACATCTCAACTTTATTTTACTTACAAAACAATTTTAAGTATTTACAATGGGATTAATTTTCCAAGGTTTGTCACAAACCCCACCCCCTTGTAGGAACACCATCCTCGGCATTCCATATCTGACACACAAAAAAAAAATGAATACTTTAATCCAAGCATACTACTAGCTTGATCTTTATATACATAGCGTTGTACAACATTTAAAAAATTATTTACATTTACTTCAACCAACAAATAAAAATGAATATGTTTTCTGCATTTGATCAGTCATCTCCCATGTGGCTTCCTCAAGCCCAAAATGCCTCCACTCATGGAAAATTTTAGGGGCTAATATACACAGATGGGCTAATTTTCCATGTTTTTTCCAAAAAAAAAAAAGATTTTCCAATTTCCATTTTTTGCTAAAATCAATTCGCCCAAATTTTATATGGTAAAATTATTTTACATTAAAAATCACCAAAATTTTATAGATACTATCACCAAAACTTTAAAAAGGTTGTATAAAGTCATTATAAATTTGAATGTTTTTATAAAAATATCACCAAACATTTTACAATTTTCATATTAAGGATTAATAATATTCGCCAAGGTTTCTAAACTTTAAAATAAATTTCCATCCTTAAAATTTTCCCTCCCTCCACTGCACCTTAACTTGCTCAATTTCTCAATTCTAGAGCACGACTTGCTTTCTATCTAGGATGCATAGAGGTTCCAGATGAAACTCTCCCTCTTTCTCTACATGTAGCACAGAACAATCAAGTACATGATTAACATGTTGTACATATATTTTAAGCAAGGAAACATGGAAAGCATCATGAAATTTTTCTAATGGTGGCAAGGCCATCCTATAGGATACTAGTCCTATTCTCTCAAGCACTTCAAATGGCCCACAATCGTGGTGCCAACTTGGCACAGGACCCAATTTTTAAAGAGCTCTTCTTGGGCCTAACTCGTAAATATACATGCTCCCCAATTTGAACTCTTTGTGTATTCTATGTTGATCTGCATAACTCTTCAGTTTGTCTTGTGCCATCTTTAAATTTATTCTGATAAATTCCATTTCTTTCAACATATCAGGCCCAATGAGAACCTTATTCACTGGATTGCTCTAGCGAATAGGAGTATTGCAATTCCTCCCATAAAGATCTTTGAATGGGCTCATTTTTAGCGATTATTGGTGTTATCACTTAAAACTAAAAATTTGATGCATATAATTGTCTGTCCTAGTCCGATGACAAAGGTCTGTGTTAAAGTTGATTTCATTTTTTATTTTTTTTCTCACTTAGGATTTGGAGTTTTAAAAGTTTTTAACTCAAACCATACTCGACTCCTATTGGTTCTCCTCCACCCATCATTGTTCCATAGTCATGTCTTGTCTTATCCGAGTCACCGTGTCTTTTAGTGATTTCGCAGCGTAATCCCATTTGCCAGTTTCGCAGCGCAATCATGGTTAAGCAGTTTCGCAGCGCGTCATGATTAGGCAGTTTCGTAGCGCATCATTATAATTTAAAACTAACAGCGCTGCGATATCATGGATTTGTGCATTTCGCAACGAATCTTTCCCGAAATGTCAAGTCCATAGGTGAGTCATCAATTGTGTCCACTCATGTCAGTTTGTGTACCTCTTGTATCACGTTTGAACGCTCATTTGCCACTACCCCACCAATAGATCTGTTGATATGCATAGAAATATCATTCCCAAGAGATTTTACCGTGCATAGACCTTAATTATGGTCGTAAGTGCTGCATGAGTGACAAGTCTGCCTGATTATGTATTGAAGTGTTTCAATGAAAGAATTTGAATTTCAAGCGAGGCTGATTTTAAGCGAGCCTGATTACAAGCGAGGCTGAATTAAAAAAGAGCTGAATCACCATTTCGCCAGAGCTGTTAGACTTTGTGTGTGAATATCTCGAAGGGAAAAATGGAGAGAAAAGAGCACAAATCCGGTAAATGCCAGAGGACTGAACCTGAAGGCCTGGACATAGCGTTGAGGGATGAAGGCGTGAAGAAAGCGTTCAAAGATGCCGGGTGCTAGAACTTTTGCAAAAAGCTACAAGGAGGACATAAGCAGGTAACTAAAGAATTTGCGCTAAACTTCACTGGTTTAAATTCAAAGATAGCTATGCTAGAAGTACAGGTTTCTCCAGAAGCAATATCTGCTGTGACAGAGATCCCAAGAGGATGGGAAGAATGGTTTAAAAATTTTAAGTTTGATATGAATCCTTGTAAGGAGTTTTTAAAGGAGGCATATGTAAACGAAGACTTAACAAAAGCAGTGCCCAGAAATTATGTCAAGGAACATTATGCTCTTCTTCTCACCTGCATACAGAAATATTTGACCTGTGAAGGAAGGTACAATAAGGTCTATTCTTACCATTTTAAACTGCTTTTTCATTTCACTGGGAAAGTCTCCATAGACATTCCTTTTTATTTGTTTCGCAGTTTGAGTAAGATGTGTGATAAGGTGCAGCTGAGGAAAGAGGACTGTGAAACCTCTTTATTTCATCATGGTTTGATTAAGTTGCTAGTTTTAGATGGCCTCCAAAAGATAGGCAGAGACTGGAATTCGTTTATTTTCATGGTTGGATTCCAAA
>APFE030980951.1:0-33266 GCA_000404065.3 Pinus taeda
AAAGCTGACACAGAAGGCAGAAGCCGGAACTGTCGGAACTGCCGGGAAAGCTGACGCAGAGGGCAGAAGTCGAAACTATCGAGAACTGTCGAAACTGCTTGGAACTGCCGGAACTACCTAGAAAGTTGACGCAAAGGGCATAAGTCTGAACTACCGGGAACAGCCAGCACTGCGAAGAAAGCTGACACAAAGGCAAAAGAGGCTAACACAGTCCCGAGAGGCTGACACTGGGGTTTTTCGTGGGGCAGATTGGAGCTGAGGAGCTATCGGAGTGTTTATCTGGGGTTTCAGCCGGAGCATCTGTCTCCAAAGAAGAGGTACTACTACGAGATTTTTCTCTGTTGGGTGAGCCGGATTTGGCACCCAGATTCGATTCTAAAACTACTTAATAAATCAAACCCTCGGATAGTTGCACCGGTTTTCCCGCATTGGGTTTTTCCGGGGACATTAGTCCAAAAATAACAATGTCATTTGTCTCCTTGTTTCTGTTTCCTTCAGTTCATGATCTGTAATGTGTTGAGCATGCACTTGTATTTATTTTCGATATTTACATGGTAAATAACTTGTTAATTAACAGAACAAGTAGGTAGGAATAAATCAGTAAAGTGCATGGAGGGATTCTAACTATTAGACTTAGAAACTTCAACACCCTAGCCTTGTAATCGATCATCTCTGGTTTTGTATTGTTTTAGTAGGCTAACATTGTGGTTTTGCAGCATTTATTTGAGCTAATTTCGTGTTCGCAAGTAGCCAAATTCATTGGAGGTCAACCTAGCTTCAACTAGGCCTTAAGGCCTTTTAGTTTGCTCTCTAACCCACTAATTTATCACTGTCATAAATTTAAATTCTGAAGTATTTCATGACAGCAGTATATCGGAAGGCCCATCACATTTTTTACAAGCCTAAATTCATCAATAATTCACCTAGAGCATTGAGAAGTAAGCCTAAGTAAATTTGAGTGCATATAAGTGGTTTTCTTGTGGATTGTTTGGTTTATTTCAGATCTGATATGTTTGCTACAGCCACATAAAAACATCTACAGCAGTGATTTAATCTCATAACAGTGGCATAATAACTCATTGCTAACCATATTTCATCATTGTATTGTCACTAGCACTCATTAGGTTTGCATCTTTACGCATAATCAATCATTTTCTGAAGGTTGTAATAATACTTCAAGGTCTGAAATTTATTGCATGGCATCTAATATAAAAATTTCAATGGTATTAAAAGTAGTTGAAAGACATCTAATCTCACTTAGCTCTGATTTCTTGTATCTTGTGGATCTTGGATAAATGTTAAATTGAGTAGTTGGTTGATTTTACTATTGCTGCAATAGTATCTTATTAGTTGATCCACATTTCTTTCTGCCCCATTGGCATCTATTTACACTCTCGTATTCACACACATAAGTGCCATAATTAGACTGGCAATTGTTGATGATATTTGCTCTAGGTGACATTGTGGATTAATGCTCTTAATTTCTCGTTGTCATTATTGTCATTGGATAAGTGGATTTATTGTTCATTGTTAAATTGGATATCTGATGTGGATTTCATAATCGAGTTATATTCTAATTGTGATAAGAGATCTAAATGTATATCTAATCGGCATATTGGTGATTGTACTTGAAAATTACTAGTTGTATTAAGTAGCATTGATCTCGTCTTATTTATCTCTTAAGCTAATTGTCTAATAATATTACTGACAACATTTTCTGGCACCATTTAGTTTGAGCACTTTCTCTCGTGTTTGAGATTGTTTATTGTTTAAGTATTTTGTTGTTTATAATTGAAGATCATTGTAATTGAGTACTTAAGTAATCAAATAATCTCTCCTTAAGAACACTCACATTTTGCACTTGCATTTTAGGACTATCCTCTTGCATTAATTAATTTACTTCCGAGCATAAGCTTGTTCGATAGAGAGATAGGCCCACATTTCCCATCTAGCTTGAGGAGTCTAGAAATTCTTTAGTAGTTAACACGGCGACCATGCAGTCGTCAAAGCCACAGTTTCAGGTGGTTAGAACCCCAGGGGAGGTATCGTTAACCAAGCCTCAGCTTGCTTCCCCCCTATTTCTCTCTCACAACTTATTCTCGAGACTAGTTTCAAAATAGTTAAGAGGAAGGACCAATGTTGCACGAAGCGGGGACGAAGCAGGGACGTTTTTTGGAAGTGGGGACGCAGAAGCGTCATTTTCCAAAAATCTAGAAAGCAAGCGTCTGCTATTATAATATATATATATCAGAATTTTACTCAAAACAAAACATCCCAAATGACCAAAATTAGTTGTAGAACATGAAAACATGCATATTTTGCATAATCAAGAAAAGTATGGCATCCTCCATGATTCCATTGTAGTTACTAGTATGCACATCAACCATCTATATTCTAGCGATTACAAACATACATCAAATTTTTAAGCATATTATAAAACATAAAACATTTAAGCATATTATAAAACATAAAACATAAAACACAGAGCATATTATGATTTATCTAGCAAGTGAGCAACTGTCAACATGTCCAAAATTCAAATAATAATGTTTACAAAATATGTCACTTGGTCACCGCCAAGGCAAAAAAGGTTCAAAATTCAAATTCACAAGCCTACAAGTGTAATGAGTAATCTATGACAAAAGTAGTAAATTGTGAATATATCTACTAATCTCTCCTCGTTCCACCACGAAGAGAACGTGGTGGCAATGAAGAAGATGGTGCCTGTGGAAGTTGTGGCAGTGGCATTTTAACTGATGAAGAAGAACCCCCTACTGTTGGTGTTGAACCATGGAACCTAGGAACCAAGGGACCAGATAGGGGTGGGGGTGGCATATCAACATGATCATCATCATCCTGGAATCGCTCAAAAAATTCATGCAAGAAAAAAAAAATACTAGTTAACAAAAAAATTGAAAACACGAATTAGAGAAATGCTTTACAAGGAAAAATTGGAAAATTCATACCACAATGGACATACCTGGATAAAAGCATCCTCTAATTGCTCTAATCGCAACACTCCATCCTCCAAATTGGGCTCCTCTAGATTCTTGTCCCAAATCAACAGGTCTTTATTAAACTTTGCATCTTCACAGTAATGAGACAACAATCGCAAGTCGTAATGAACATAAACCAAGCTCTCTACCTGGTCTAAACTCAACCTGTTCCTTTTAACATTGTGAATGAAAAAATAAGAGCTCAAACACCTCTCTGCAGAAGAAGTGTTTACCACTTGTGATAGCACCCGTAATGCAATGCCAAAGTCTGTAGAAGTTGAGTACCCCCTCCATGCATGTTCCACCACTCAAGAGAAGAAAAAGTCTCTCGATCTCTAATTGCATGCATGCTCCCAAATGGACCAATGTTAAGCGTATAGTTCCTCAACTGTCTCCGTACCAATGCAGCCTCCTCCTCCTCAGGGATTAATTTACTCAATGCAGCCATATATTTTTTGTGAACCTCTTGATGTTGGTGTAGTTTTCTCCTACTTCCCCCCCAGGCGCTGGTGTTGAAAGCCATGATGGATGATAGTATTTAGGTGTCAAAACATATGCTAATGCATGCAATGGAACATTTAGCATTTCCCGTTTTCCACCTTTGCACGAATATAATCGTACAAGGTGATATCTCTAGGCTCAACAATGTCTTTAATCTACCCCAACATGCTATCCATTTGCTCATACACCTCCCCAATTACTGGTTGATCTGAATCTCCAAACTTGATCATGTAATAAATTGGTTTGGTGAATTGCAAAACATATTTAACCTGTGCCCAAAAGTAACTGTCAAGAACAATGTCCTTGACTGCATTAGCACCATCTATGTCAGTGTTAATTTCATCCCATGATTTAGCACACACCAGATTAGTTAAAGCTTGTCTCACCTTCATAGCTGCCTAAAGGTGAGGTAATAACTAGCAAATCTTGTCTTTGCAAGTTTAAGCAACTGCAACTTGGAGTAAGTGCCATAGAAGTAGTTTAACCTTGTATGCCCTGTGATGAACTTAATGAGTTGCTTCCCTCTCCTGTAAAGCTCAGTAATCCACCCACGTTCTTTGTGCTTTACAATATCATGCATCAAAAGGTTCAATGTGTGAACCAGACACCCAAACCAAAAGATGTGCGGATAAGTATGCTCAATAATTTTTCCTACTGCCTTACAATTTGCTGCATTATCTGTGATTACTTGAACCACATTATTCAAACCAACATCTTTGATTGATTTCAATAGGAGATCTACAATATTTTGTGCAGATGCAGTGATGGAGGAGGAGTCATGACATGTAATAAATACTGCACCACTAGAAGAAACACCAAGAACATTTATCAAATGTTGGTTTCTAATATTTGTCCACCCATTTGATACAATGGATACCCCAAAATCTACCCACTCATTTGTAAAACGTGTCAAAGCTCTTTGAACCTTAGCTTTTTCTCTTTCTAATAACATTGTTCTAGCTTTCTCATAGTTGGAGGCCTTGTATCCTTTTGGGGATTCATTGATGGCCTTTACCATTTCATGCCAATAGGGAGAGCGAAGCACATTGAATGGCACACTGCAAGCACAAAGAAAACGGACTATCTTTCCATCCACATCATCCCTCCCAGCAACATTAAGGAAATCCCCTATTGTTCTTCTACCTCCAGAGCTTGCAGAAGTACCATGAGGAGATGAGCAACTACCAAATTTAGAGGTTGCACTTGATTTAGAATAAGTTTTTGTTTCTTGTTTTTTTGTTGTGCAGTGTCCTCTATTTGGATGTATTTTCTTGTTTCTTCAGCTGAAATGTTTGGGCAAATTTGTACCCCAAAAGACCCTTTTTTCATCACTGTCCAGCACCCCACAAAGATGCCTCCTCACACGGGTATATGAACCACAATATGATTTTCCTCCATGACAACCATGAGGGGACACAAATTTGTAAGTTCCACCACCCTTTCCCCCATCAAGTTTGGTCACATAGTTCCACAAGGGTGTTAATGCAGCTTTCCCATCTAGTGTTTCAGTTTCCCCTTCAGGTTCATCCCCTTCCTCTTCAAACCCTTCCTCCTCATCATACATTGGATTTGGGTCACTCATATTGGGACCACTGTCCTCTTGTGTTTCTTCCCTTCTATTCCTATTCCCCCTTTCCATCATTAAAACCAAGAGTGGAATGATACATAGAAGCCAAAAGAACACCATCTTGGAATATGGATATAGGTGGTGGACAACCTACAAGTAAAGGAGCAAGTAGAAACAATGGGGAAGAGTAGAAGAGGGAGGAGAAAAATACAAAAAAAGTCAAAAAAATAAGGGAGTTTGGGGTTTGAATTTACCTCTTTAGCTCTTGCAGATGAAGTCCTCCAAGCTCTTGCTCCAAGCTCCTCCTCCTTCTCCTAGCTCCTCCTCCTTCACTCCTCCAAGCTCTCCTCTTTTCTCTTCTCCAACTCTCATAAAATCAAAGTGAGCAAATGAGGAAAGAATGGGGGCTTTGTTCCCTTCATTCCTCACCTTAACCTCACCCTAACCCACCCTCTTTATGCCAAGTCAACAAAAATTACCAAAAATAAAAATAACCAAATTTTACCTTGCGCGCAGCCTTTTCGAGAAGCGTGCGCTTCTCCCTTCGAAGCGCGCTTTCTAGCCAGCTTCGGAAAATTCTAGGAAGCGGCAAAAAAATTCAGAAGTGCACTTCCACTGAAGCTTCCTAGACGCTTCCGCACAGGATGCGCTTCCGAGCTTGGAACCGGCGGGGGGGCGCTTCGTGCAACATTGCTCATGACGCAATTATCATCGTCCTCTTTGTCAGCTTGCGCTGGAGCAGCCTTTGAGTCAAACTTCACTTCTTTTCCCTTCTTCCGAGGGCACTGCGTAGCGAAATGACCCATTTCTCCACATCTGAAGCATTTGAATTTGGATATGTCCTTCTTCTTTCGTTTATGCTGCCTTTGTTGTCATGTTGATGCGAGAGTCGCATCCTCCTCTTCCTCCTTCTTGATTCTAATCCCTTTGTTGTTGCTTCCTGCCTTGGTCAACCATCTGATCTCTTCCTGTCAAAGAGTTGCCCACATCTCCTCCCAACTAGGAAGAGAAGCCCTACACAAGATGCTTTGGACAAAGGTTTCCCAGTCTTCAGTCACTGCACTCAAGGCAGTCCTGACCATAAATTCAGGATCTGGTGTAGCCCCTACAAAAGTTAGCTGGTCACAGGTCCTTGCCACCCTGAGAAGGAAGGGATCAATTTCTTCTCCCTTCTACATCTGAAACTGTCTCAACTGACTCTCAAGCAACATCTTCCGTTGAACAGAAGTTCCCTCGTCCAATGTGGTCAAGGCCTCCCACATTTCCCTTGTTGTGTCTTTCTCAGCAATATGTGGGATCACATGATCCTTGACCTCGTCCAAGATCATGCACTTTGCTTTTTCCTGAGCCTCCCTGTACTTCTTGAGAAGATCAAGAGAAACTGTCTTCAAGGCATAATCCTTGATGCAATTTTTATCCAAAACTACCAAGATCCTAGCCTTCCAAATGACGAAGTTGGATGCTCCATCCAACTGTCATGATCCCTCAATCCGTTAACTGCCATCTCTGCTCAAATGAATGTCGAATTGATTCTCTTCTCCCTCTTTCGTTGTTGCCCCAACAAATATTTGGATCTGGATTTCTTTAGCCCTAGAAATCCTCCAAGGAACAAGCTCCCTCTAAAGTTTGATTTCCTTCCCAGAAATCCTTCTGCCAACCACCCCTCTCTGATCTCTCTTTACTGCTGCTCAGCACTAGATCTAGATTTGTTGGCAAGAAATATTTTGAGGAACTGATTCCCTCTACTTTGCATTTGCCCCACTAGGTATTGTTCTGCCCCACCAACAACTCCAGATGAGTTTGCACTGCACCTCTAGCCTCAGCAACTGGAAAAACGAGACTCAACAGTCTCTGCATTGGCCCAATAATCACTATGTTGCCCTCTGCAGGTACAACGTCACACAAACAGGTTGATGCAGGCCCTGCGTGAGCCTGCTTTGGCGACTGTGTCACCCCTCCTCTGCTCTCTCAGCCAGAAACTTTGTTGTCTCTCAAGATAGCTATCTTCAGCACAAATTTTCCTTCTGTACTTTCGTTGATCGCTTCAGTCCTCCTTGATCTGCAATCGCTATGATACCATGTGAAAATTTCGGAATCTAACAAACCAGAAATCCTATTACATTACCTACTTGTGTTCTTATTTTAATAAGTTATTTTCATAATTATTCAAAAAATATTAATACAAATACACTGCAACCTACACCAATATACAGATCACGTAATGAAAGATAAATAAGACAACCACACAAAGGACACTTATTTTTGCACCAAACGTCCCTGAAAAAACCTAGTGTGGGAAAACCGGTGCAGCAGATATGAGGGTTTTATTATTAAGCAGCTTTCTGAATACAACTAGGGTACCAAATCTGGCCCACCCAACAAAGAATAAACCCGTCAAAAGTACCTCTATCTGGAGATAGATATTTTTGCGAATCCAGCAACTGGATGAACAAACCCCACAGGTGATTGCACTCCAAACGTCCCTGAAAAAACCTTGTGTGGGAAAACCGGTGCAGCAGATATGAGGGTTTTATTATTAAGCAGATTTCTGAATACAACTAGGGTACCAAATCTGGCCCACCCAACAAAGAATAAACCCATCAAAAGTACCTCTATCTGGAGATAGATATTTTTGCGAATCCAGCAACTGGATGAACAAACCCCACAGGTGATTGCACTGTCCCTAGTGTTGTGCAGCGATGGTTGCCCCCAGGTCTGTGCTGGAACTGCGTCACCTCCTCTAGTAGCTGCATCACCCTCCCAGTGAGCCTTCCCGTCTCAGAATCGATTTGTTGAACTGTTGCTCGATTTGCATCACAGAAACCCCAGTGCTTCCTATAAGTGACCGCGCCATCCCTTCAACCTCTACATCACCCTTTCTGGAGTTCCGTTGTTTCTCCCTGGTGTTGTGCTGCCTCTCTGCCATGTATTCTTGGCCTTAGACTGAAATCTCTCTGCCAAACTGCCCCTCTCTGCACTAGAAGCTCACTCCGAAATTCTCAGCAAACCACGCCCCAAAATTTTGATTTAGCAAAAATGTTTCTCTTACTGTGTGTGTTCTCCAACTGACCCCAAGCCTTCCTTTATACTTTTCCTGTTGAGAAATCAACGGTCATGATCTAATCTCTAGTCAATGTCTAAAATTAAATTAGACTTGATCCTCGTCTCTTAGAAGCTTCTCACCCATATATTCATTAATACCCATTAATATTTTAATTTTCCTAAGTTTAGACTTAGGAACCCCATTAAAAATATTAATTATTTTAATAAAATACAATTTGGGTGGAATTTCACCAAACTATTTCTGGGTCTTGGAGATCTCATGTGTTCTAGCCCCTCCAAAAAATTTGGAGCTAGAGCACATTTGATGCTACCCAAAAATCAACAGTTCACGATCATCCAAGCACGAGACATCTTGATCACTAAGAACTTCATCACAAGCAAGGTTTTGTTGAGAAATCAATAGGGCTACAATTGAAGTGATTTCTCTTTCACTTGATAATTGCTTGTAATATTCTTTTACTTTTCCTTATTATTAGCTTCTTCTTCTCTTATTATTATGTTGTTCTTATCATCAAAAGCAACCAAAACATGAAGATCAAAAATACACAAGAACACAAGATGTAGGTTGTGCTAGCTATGGCCAAAACCTCTCCTAGAGAGGAAAACCCACAAAAATCTCCTCTTCTTATAGATTCTTCAAATGACAAATTACAATACCTTTAGACCAAGACCAAGACCCTTCCAAGAACAAGTCAAACCTTCTTAAGGATGTGCTTCTTCTTACCAGAGTCAAACCAAGTCAAATCTCTTCCAAATGCACAACTTCAACTCTCAGCTACAAACTTTGGCCCTCACTACAAATCTGAAATCTTCGGCCCCTTGCAACAAGCTGCTACTTCGCATGTGTCGATGAATTAGGGCGTTTTAGGCTTCCTCCTTCCTTTGCTTGGGTTGCTTATTCTTCAAAGACTTGTAGGTGATCAAGATGACCTTCTTTCCTTGGATTTCATTCATTATTTGCTTCCTTAGAAACTTCAACCTTGTAGCTACAAAAACCCTAGCCTTTTTTGCACGTGAGAAAGATAGAGAGAGAAAATTGAAAATTTGTCTTTTTTCTTCCTTCTAGTCCTTCACTTGCCTTTTTGCTTCTTGTTCTTGCTTCCTTGATCGAATGAGTGAGTGAATGTCCAAATGAGGCCAAATGGTATCTTATATATAAGCTTCCAAGGAGGACAAATAGCCCTAATTAGGCCGACTTGCTAGACCGACTTGGTCTTGGAGGGGTATTTTGACACTTTCGACTCAAAATAAATTCTTTTGACTTGTTACAAATTGCCCAATAGGGTTTAATACATTTGACAATGACTCTTATGTCTTCTTAACTTTATGATGAAACCTAGAAGCACTCAATGGGTGCTTTGACTTAGAACAAAAATAAACTTAAGCATGAAACCCATGCTATAAAACTAATAATAATAATATTTTTTCTTTTTATATCGAATACATAAGATCAAGAGTACATACAATATTATAAAGACCGAAACTAGTTACAAATTTCAACACTCACTCTTAATTAGGGAGGTATTCATAATAGTACAAGGACATTCTCATACTGAAGAGATCTCATAAGAAGAGTCTGATTGGTAAGCCATCTCATAAGTTATCTTTTCAGCTTATATCAGTGCATCTCATCATATCAACCAGCATTGTCATATAGCAAGGCCTTGACTAACAGCTCTATCTCTCCATTAGATTAGACCACAATGTTGGAGAGACAACACCTTCATCATTGTCTCTCAAGGCACATACCCCATCTGGATGTTCATAAGGTATGTCCTTTTAGGACCATTCCTGTCTTGGATTTACACATCCTCAAGGAATTTCCTCTTCAACTACTCTTACCTATCGGATGCCCTACCTCATCCTCAAAGAGTATCAGTATTCTAATGCTTACCCAATCCTCCATTCTTTCTTCATAATGTTAAGACAAGAATGATGTGTTTTTCTCTCGCTCTCAAGTAGGGACGAACTATCAACCAGTCCAAGCTTGCTTCTTAAATACACAAGCTTCTTATTAGGAAGAGATTTTGTCAAAATATCAACTACCTACACATCGGTGGAGGTATATTGTAGTTGTACCACCCCATCTTGCACCATTTTATGTAATGATACTTGTTGTTTATATGTTTTGATCTTGCATGGAATACGAGGTCTTCACACAACCTTATGCAACTTGCGTTGTCACAATGTATAATTGTAGGGTCCATCAATCCATTAAACAAATCAAGTAGCAGCTTCCTTAACCAAACAGCTTCTCTACCAACTTCACATGCTGCGATACATTTAGCTTCAACACTACTTAAAGCAACCGATTCTTGCTTTCTACTCATCCATGAGATCATAGACAATCCCAAAATAAAACATCCTCATGTAGTGCTTCTTCCATCAATCTCACTGCCTCCCCAATCTAAATCGGTATATCCCATTAGATGGATATTGTTCTTTCCATCATACTTTTGGCAATAATGTATTGTCCCTTGTAGATATCTCAATATATGTTTGGCTACTATCTAGTGATCATGCCTGGGGTCCATCTGAAACGACTAAGAATATTCACCGCAAAATATATATTTGGATGTTTATTTACAAGATACGTCAGAGAGCTAACCAATTGTCTGTAACTTGTAGGATCTACGAGGCTTGATTTTGAGCTTCTCAATCTCTTCAAATTGGTGAACATGTGAGTTGTCATCAGTTTCCTATCCATCATTCCAAACTTTTGTAGCATCTTAATTATGTACTTTCCTTGACCTAGATATATTTCACTAGGTTTCTGCAAAACTTCCAACCCAAAGTAATAATGCATAAGCCCTAGATCCTTCATTTAGGATTTTGTTGCAAATTGTCTCTTACATTATTGAATACAACTTTCCACACATGTAATGAGTAAGTCATCCACATATAGAAGAATGATCAATGGTTCATCCTTAACTACATTAATATAAAGATTTGGATTTGTAGAACTTCTTGAAAAACCAATCCTTTGTATATATGTATCCATCCTATCATATCAAGCCCTTGGGGCTTGTTTAAGGCCATAGAGTGCCTTTTTAAGCCTACAAACATGATTTTCTTTACTATGTACTTCAAATCCCAAGGGTTGTTCAATATATACTTCATCAATAGTACCATTCAGAAAAGTTGTCTTGATATTCATTCGATGGATGTTCCATCCCATAGTTGTTGCCAAAGATATTAATGATCATATTGTTGTGTATCTGGGTGTAGGTGCAAATGTTTCTTCATAGTCAATGCCTTCTTGTTGAGAGAAACCCCTAAACAGGAACCTTGCTTGGTACTTGTCAATAGTTCCATCTGCTGCATGTTTTATCCTGTAGAACCATTGGGAAGTTACAATAGATTTGTCACTCGACTTAGTTATGATTTCCCAAACTCCATTTTTCAGTATCGATTGATATTTTTCTTTCATAGCATCTTTCCATTCTTGATCTTTGACAACTTCTTCAAAAGAGGATGCTTCTGCTCCAACCAATTTTGTCATATAGGTTGCACACCTTGAATATCTTTTTGGCTTTTCACTTTCCTTAAATGTTCCTTTAGTTGCAGCATGTCCCTTTGCTTCTTGAACAGTAAATGTTAACCAAATGGGTCTCTTATGAAATTCAGGGAATGACTTGTTGCACAGGCTCACTCGGACCTTCTTCTTCATAATTAGTTATAGTATCTTCTTCTTCCCTTGGACATTCTTCAAATATTTGTAGATCTTCATCATCAGAATCAATAGGGAGATCTTTAGACTTCTTATAGGTAATGTTCTCATCAAAAATGATATCTCTACTTACTTCAATTCAATGACCATCCTTAATGTAGATTCTATATGGCTTTGACGAGGCACTATAACCAACAAATATGCCCTTCGGGTTTGTAGGATCCAATTTCTTCCTCGTATCCTTTGGAATGTGGTAGACAGGGTAGCCAAATATTCAGAGATGATCTACACAAGGTTTTCTTCTGGTAAACACTTCTTCAAGAGTCGTGTTTTCAAGTATCTTATGAGGTATTCGGTTTTGAATATAGGTTGTGGTTTTGGATGCTTCACCCCACAAAAATTGAGGTAAGTCTTGATCATGCAACATAGCTCTAATACATTTTTCACTTGTACAACTCCTCCTTTTTGCTACTCCATTTTGCTCAAGGTTGTAGGGAACTATCATCTCCTTCTTAATTCCATCTTCCTTACAAAAAGCAATGAGTTCTTTTGATGTGTATTCTCCTCCATTGTTAGATTTTAGTACTTTTATCTTCCTTTCTGTAGGATTCTCTACTTCTACCATGAATTCTTGAAATTTATCAAATACTTCATCCTTGGACTTAAGAAGATAAATACAAGTCTTTCTTGAGTGATCATCAATGAAAGCTACATAGTATAGATGACCTCCAAGAGATTTTGTAGCCATAGGACCACAAACATCAGAGTGAATAAGATTTAAAATTTTTTTAGATCTTGAAGCACTGCTTCCAAATTGTTTCTTTACATTTTTGCCTAATGTGCATCCCTTACAAATTCCTTCATGCTCTTCCTTTAACTCAGCGATGCCATTTAACATTGATTTTAAAAATGGTAAGATTTTGTAATGAAGGTGTCCAAACCTTCTATGCCAAAGATCACATGCACCGATTTCAAGGATGTTAATTTTAGGTATGTTCTATGCTTAGAGCAATTTACTTCAATTTTTCCATTTAACTCAACATCAATTCCAGATTAGCAATCACATTTAGCATGATAGTAAAATGCAGATAGAACATAAACATAAATCACAGAAAACAAGCCAAGACAACAGGACACAAGATGTGGCGCAAGCCAGAGACAAACCCCAACATGGGGAAACCCTTGATCAATTATTCTTATGTTCTTCTATAGTTCAGCAGAGAGAGAGATAGTACATATACATCAGAAGTCAACACTTTGACTTGTCAAAATAAGCGCAGAGATCTTCTCTAAGAAGATGTTACATGAGGTAGTTGATCTAAACTCAGGTGATTCCATCACCTTCTTGTACCTATCACTATGTTGCACCATGCTGCACCATCACCATGTCCATATCAATGTGTTGCACCATGCTGCACCATCACTGACCTGTCCCTCATCATGTTGTACCCAACATGCTGCTCTTCATCATCATGCTGAACTATTCATCATGCTGCACTATGCATCACCATGTTGCACCACTATCATTGTGTACTATGTTGCACCATTCATCATGCTGCTTCATGCACCTTACTGCACCATGTTGCGCATGCACCTTACTGCACCATGCTGCACTACAGTACTGTATCTTACCAGCCTTAGTTGCTTGTTATAGCTTGCAACCTAGCAGAGCAGCTAGGCTATAGTTACACTCTTCATGATACTTAAGGACAATGTATAATGGTTGTATATATAATTGTCCATTCTTGTTGCCTTAAGTGTTGCAGCTAGGTGATTGAGATTACTTCCTTACTGCGGCTTCCAGACCTTCCCTTTTGACACTTTCCCTGTCATATGAGATTAGGCATCATATAGCTAAGGTATGATTGTGGCAAACCTCCTCTTTCTAGCGTACATGAATCCGTCTTTTGCTCTCAATGGCTGCGAATAGGAGGGTTGCGGTTAGGACAACATAGAACCCTTCTTTTGTAGCGGAATAAGGCCAGCATTTAGAGTGCTACACAGAACTGCAACTAGGTCTCTTTTAGACCAGCGTGTAGACTTAGAACCCTTGCTCCATGATAACATTTAGGGGAGCGTACTTAGGCTTCTTATTGCCGCATAGAAAGGTCCCCTTTAGGACAGCGTGGAACCTTGTGTAGACTCCACCATAAGAGTTGTCCTCCATGACAGTGTTAGGCTTCTATCATATCAGTGTTAAGACTTCTCCTTGGATTGCACTATGAAACCTTCCCCCTAACTGCGTGAGCCTTCATGACTGTAATTTAGTGCCTCTTCTTGTTGTGTATTAGACTTCTCCATTAAGTTGTTAGGGCTTCTTCATAGGGCAGCGTATTGTTGAAGTTTCTAGGTTTACTTAGTTTAGAAACCCTTCATGCACTTTTTCTGATTTATTCCTACCTACTTGTTAATTTTCTTTAACAAGTTATTTACAAAGTAAATACTGAAAATAAACACCAATGGATGCTCAACATATTACAAATCAGCAACTAAAATAAACAAGAACAAACACACCACATGACACCATTATTTTTGGACCAATGTCCCCAGAAAACCCAATGCAGAAAAACCGGTGCAACTATCTAAGGGTTTTCTTATTAAGCAATATCAGAGTACAATCTGGGTGTCGAAGCTGGCCTACCCAACAAAGAATTTCCTTAGTAGTAATGCTTCTCGGTTCCTGACAAATCTACTGGCTCAAAACCTCGGATAATCCTTCCAGCAGCTACTCAGCACCAATCTGCCCTAGAAACCCCAACGTCTGCCCAATCTAGACTGCGTCAGGCTCTCCTAGCCCAACGTTGGCACTGCATCAGCCTATCTTGGCCTGTGTCAGCCCCAAGAGGCCCTGCGTCAGCTACGCTAGCCCCTCTAGTGCTCTGCGCAACACTTAGCTGCCTCTACGTGGCCCTACGTGAGCATTGGTTGCTCATGCGTCTCTCTCTCTCTCTGGCTGCTCTGTTGTTATCCCGACACTATCTCTGCCTTCTTTGTTTCTCTGTACTCAATGCCCCTCAGCTGCTCTCCCGATCACTGATTCTTTTTCTCTTAGCAAACACCTCTAGAGAATAGAATGACTGATCACTCTGGTGTCTTCTCCAAGTGACCCTTAAGCCTCCTCTTATACTTTTCCTGTTGACATATCAACAGCGAAGATTAAGTCCCTAATCAATGACGAAGATTAGATATGGCTTAATCCATGTCTTTTAGACCATTCTAACACAGATTCATATTAATACACATTAAAAGTTTATTTTCCCTAAGTTGAGACTTAGGGACTCCATTAAAAATGTTAATTATTCTAATATCTCCTGATTTGTTTAGAATCTACCCAAACCCTTTCTAGGTATTGGAGATCTCATGTGCCCCAACCTCTCCACCAAATTCCGTGGCTAGAGCACATCCGATGCTACCCCAAATCAACACATATTAGACTTCTTCATTAGGCTGTTAGGGTTTCTCCATAGTGCAGCGTATTAGACTTTTTCATTAGGCTGTTAGGGCTTCTCCATAAGGCAGCGTAACACCTAGGGCACTCTCTCTAGATCTCATCTTCATCAAACCCAAAATAGAATGAAGAGAGATCACAAGAGTGTGTGTGTCCAAATAACTAACAAGCCACCTCTTTTTATACTAAAACGTTAAGCACAAGTGGGGGCAATTTGGTTCTTGGCCGACCTTGACAAATTGTCTCATAACACAAATAAATTCATATCTCCATGAATACATGTCGGAATCGGATGATCTTTAAATGAATCCTACACCTCTTGACGAGATCCAAGAAAAATATCAGTTGCCATAAATAAGTAGATCCACATGGAGTTTGGCCCTAGTTTCCAACTTTAACAAAGTTGAACCAAAGCTTGAAATATTGGCATAAGTAATTTGTGGTGAAGCACCACCCCTATAAAACCCGCAGGTAAGAACGGCTCATAAGGACAGACGGGTAAACTTCATCAAACCCGCGGTCTTTACCCTTACCCGGCGGGTTTAGTACTAGACACGCTAACCCTTATAAGATCCGCGGTTTAGTACAAGACCCCTATAAGACCCTTCGAGCAGCAAAACGTTTAAACTATCCAAAAATTCGATTTTTTTTTCTTCTTTGGAGATGAGGTGGAGGAAAAGGGAAATTGGAGGGAAAAAAGACTTTATAAGCACCTCTCTCCCTTCTATTTCTCATTCACTTGTCATTTGAGTGTTTGGCTAATTTGTGTGAGTGAGAGTGAAGCTGAAGGAGCGTGAAGGAGTTGTTGGAGAAGGCTAAAGGAGGCTTCGTCGGATCAAGCTAAGCTTCAAGTAGGCTTCACAAACCTGGTTAGAATGTTTTCCATGTATTTATTTTTGTTTTTTTTTATTTTTTTTATTTTTTTTATGTTTGCAAAAATCTTTTTGATTGGGAATGCCTGTGGGTGAGAAACTCAGCCACACAGGGCTACTGTGTGGCTGAGAAAATTAGCTACACAGCGGCCCTATGTAGCTGAGGTTCTCAAACACAACCAAAAAAAATTGCAAATTAAAAAAAAATCAAAAATGAAAAAGAAATTTAAAATCGAAAAAAATAAAAAAATAAAAAATAAAATAAATTAATTTTTTTCTTCCAGATTTTGTTACCATGCCACCAAAGGGTTTCAGACAGTCTCGGGATTCGGCATGGGCACATGGTCAACGACTCATTCCCGGTAATGACCACAATATCAAATGCAATTATTGCAATGCCACAATGTATGCAGGCATAAACAGGCTGAAATACCACCTAGCCCGAATTCTTGGGCATGGTGTGGGTGCTTGTCAAACTTGCCCTGATGAAGTCACTATTGAAATGGTAGCTGCTTTGGAAGCCCTTAAAGAAGGAAGTTCTAAGAGGAAAAGAATGAAGGATGAGATTGTTGGGATAGGTAGATCTTCACCTCAGAGTGAAACACAGTTTCAAAGTCCAGGTATTGGTAACTCCTCTTCAACTGCTATGCCAAACAAGGGTATAGCCTCTTCTTTCTGCAGTTTTCATACAAGTCCAGGATCTCAACCAACCTTGGACAGTTTCAATGATAAGAAGAGGAAGGAGGCAGATATGGCAGTGAGGAGGTTTTGGTACCATAACAGTTTTTCATTCAACTATGCAAAGTCTTATTTTTATCAGCCCATGGTGGATGCCATTGCATGTGCTAGCCCCGGATACAAAGCCCCAACTTATAATGCACTTAGGGGGAAGAGCTAGATGAGGAGCTTGGAGAGCATTAAAAGCTCATGGAAAATTACATGTTGTACACTTATGTCTGATGGGTGGACAGATCAGAGTGGTAGAACAATAATAAATTTTGTTGAAGCTTGCCCTAAAAGAACCATGTTCCTAAAATCCATTGATGCATCTGCAAATGTAAATGATGCACATTTGATTTTTTCATTGTTGGCTGATGTGGTGGAGGAAGTTGGAGTTGCAAATGTTGTCCAAGTAATCACGGACAATGCAGCAAATTATGTGGCAGCTAGAAGGTTGCTTTGTGCCAAATATCCCACCATTTTTTGGACTCCATGCGCTACCCATTGCATAGACTTGATGCTAGAGGACATTGGAAAGTTGGAGAGGGTGCAAGACATTGTGGAAAAATGCAAACATATTACCAAGTATATTTATAATCATGCTTGGGTGTTGAACCTCATGAGGGAATTCACACAAGGTGAGCTTAGTCGCCCAGCTGTCACAATTTACTACAAACTTTCTTTCCCTCCAAAGCCTTTTGTATGAGTACCAAACTTTGAGAAGAATGTTTTGTAGCTAGCAATGGGTATTCTGGAAAGATAGCACAAAACCGGAAGCAATGTCTGTGAAAACATCTGTCTTTGTTGATAGTTTGTGGGACAAAGTGACTAAGATTGTCAGCTTCACTGAGACCCTTGTGAAAGTCTTGAGATTGATGGATGGAGAGACCTACAATGGGATATATTTATGAGGGCATGGACGGCGCCAAAGAGGCCATTAAGACTTTTTATAAGGGAAATGAATCAAAATATATCCCTATATGGCAAATTATTGATTCCAGGTGGGACAGGAAACTACATTCACCATTGCATGCAGCAGGAGCATATCTCAATCCGAGCTTATTCTATAATGAGGGGTCTAGCATTCAAAGAGATCCCGAGGTGATGAGAGGTGTCATGATATGCATTCAAAAGATGTTCCCGGATGTAGATATTCAAGACAAAATCAACTTACAATGAGATATGTACAAGGAAGCATCTGGTATGTTTAGATTCAGCTCAAGCCAACGTCTCAAGGACAAGAAAATGCCTTGTAAGTGCAAATTGTTAGAACTTGGCTTGTAATTTTGCTAGTTCTCATTTATATGTTTGGCATTGCAAACTAATAATCTTTGTTGTTATTTTTTTACAGCTCATTGGTGGATAGATTGTGGCACTGAGGCACCACAATTACAACAATTCGCCATCAAAGTTATGGGTCAACCCTACAATGCTTCTTCTTGTGAGCACAATTGGTCAGTGTTTGAGCACATCCATAGCAAAAAGAGAAACAGGTTGGAGCATGAGAGGTTGGAGAAGTTGGGTTTCATTTACTACAACCTTCAAATGCTGACAAAACAAGTGCAACCAAAGGATACAGATCCAATTTTATTAGATACTATTGATTTAGAGTCTCATTGGGTTGTGGAGGAGGAGGCCCCTGATTTGAGTTGGCTTGATGAAGAGACTAAGGATCTCTCTAGTTTGTCATCTCAAATGGAGACTCCAAATACACCTGCTTCACAGTTGCTTCAGCCTTCTGATGTTAGCACTAGCTCCGCGAGGGCTTATTGTAGGCATAGTCATCCATGAGTGATGAGACACAAGATTGTTATGTGACAATCATTTATCATTTATGACATATGTATTTAAATTTTGAACTTGTTGATATTTTTTATTTTAATTATGGAATCATGAGTCTTTTTCTTATTCAGTATCTAAATGTTTTGCTCACAAAAATTGAATATGTTATGTTGTACTTTTATAGATATGAGATGATGTTATCAATTATTGCATATATTGTGGTTTTTATAACTTATAAGGATTGGAATTGTCATTAGTTTCTATTTTGTGCTTAAAATTTACCACATTTTAAGTTTTTTTTGTATTTTGACAAGTCTTATACGAGTCTTATAAGGGTCGTTCTCGAGTCTTATACGAGTAGACAAGTTGATGTCTCGCCAAGTCTTATACGAGTACGAGTCATGAAACATTGGTAATTTGTAAAGTCTACCCTCACGAATTCCAATGTTTTTTGCATTATCAATGCTAGAGCCCTTACACCATACCATAACTTTTCCATCAACAAAATCAATTATATCTCCTTTATCTTCTAGACAAGAAATGGAAAGTAATTTTTTCTTCAAACTTGGGACATATAAGATGTTGAGATGTGTATTTCCTACATCTTCTACCTCCAACGTGGTTGATCCAATTCCTCTTACTGCATAGCTCTTTTTATCTCCAAGCTCAAATGAATGAGAAGATATTCCTTTTGATAAGGTCTTTAGTTGTCCATGTTCAACTGTCATATGTCTAGAAGCTCCACTGTCAGTCACCCATATGTTGTCATCTTCAAAAGTACCTGTAATGTTAATTTGGGGTAGCAACAGATGTGCTCTAGCCACGAAATTTGGTGGAGAGGTTGGGGCAAATGAGATCTCCAATACCCAAAAAGGGTTTGGGCAGATTCTAAACATATCAGGAGTTATTAAAATAATTAATATTTTTAATGGAGTCCCTAAGTCTAAACTTGGGGAAAATAAAATATTAATGTGCATTAATATGAATCTGTGTTAGAATGGTCCAAAAGACATGGATCAAGCTAAATCTAATCTTAGCCATTGATTAGGGGCTTAATCTCAGCCGTTGAGATGTCAACAAAAAAAATATAAGAGGAGGCTTGAGGGGCACTTGGAGAACATACTGAGGGAAACCAGTCAGTTCAATTTCTGGAGCGAGGTTTGCTAAGAAATTGAACTAGTGGTCTGGAGAGCAGTCAGGAGGCAGCAAGTACGAAACAGAGAGACAAGAGATCAGCGCAAAAGAGGCAGATGCAGACCCAGAGGAAGCCACGCGGAGGTTGCAGGAGTGACGCAGAAGCCCAAAGAGGTTGTGCAGAGCCTCAATAGGCTGACGCAGAAGGTTTTAGGCTGACACATAGGGTTTCATGCTGTAGCAAAAGTCAGTAGGGCCTACGCTGGGTTTAGGAAAGTGCTAGAAGTTTGTCTATCTATGGGTAAGACAGTTTGGCACCCTGTTGTACAAGAAAATTGCTGAATAATAAAATCCTCCCTTGTTGCATCGGTTTTCCCACATTGGGTTTTCCCAGGGACATTAGTCCAAAATAACTGTGTCAATGTGTGCATGTTTTTTTCTGTATTACGATGTGATATCTGCAACAGTATTTATTTTAATGTTTGTTGAAGTAATTTCATGAATAACTTATGATGAAATAAGTAGGAAAAGTAAATCAATTGTTGCAGTGATAGAATTTTCATATGGTATCAGAGGAAGTAATCAGAGACAGAAAGGAAAAATTAGTTATGGGTCGAGACCACGATGCAGAGGCATCCACCTCAGGGCACTCACGTAGATTTTCAGAAAATTGCACAAGAGAGAGATTTCGATTTCTTTATGTTGGCTTCCAATTTGGAAGAAGTGGCGCGCATGACTAGTGCTGCATCATCAAAAGTATGGTATATAGACAGTGGAGCCTCGTGGCATATGACAGGAATAAGAGTGTTTCTCATAATATCGAAAAGGGAAGATGAACTTCCAGATCACCATGGGGAACAAGGAAAAGTGTACTCTAGTAGGAAAGGGTACCATAGTTTTTCAAACAGAATCGAGAGAGTGGTTCCGTGCCACAAATGTGTTGCATGTGCCAGGATTGGGGATGAACTTACTTTTCGTGTCACAACTACAAGGCAAGGGCTATGACATCTACTTCATCAAGGAAAAGGTACACGTCAAACACCCGAGCTGGAAAAAGAAGTGTAGATCGGGAACGAAAGTAATCGGTTGTACAAATTACAACTAGAATCTCCAATGGCACTAATAGGCGATCATGGGGACAAAGACTTGAACGAACTATGGCACAAAAGGATGGGTCACTTACACCATGGAGCTCTAAGAATTCTCAGGAGCACTGTAACAGGAGTTTCGGATCTGAGTACGAAACGAGATGATGTATGCAGGGGGATGCAATCTAGGAAAGTATGCCAAGGCAGCATTTCCTAGGAGCAATCACAGGGCCAAGAGTGTACTAGGATTGATACACTCAGATATCCGCTGACCTATGTCCGTCAAAGCTCTCAGCGGTGCCAAGTATTTCCTTACTTTCATTGATGACCACTTGAGGAAAACTTGGATCTATTTTTTGAAAACCAAGGATGATGTTTTTTGTCGATTCAAGGAGTTTAAGACTCTAGTGGAGAATCTGACAAGTAAGAAAATAAAAGTCTTGCGCTCAGATAATGGTGGAGAATATGTCGATAAGGACTTCACTGATTTTTGCGCTAAGGAGGGCATCAAAAGAGAGTGGACAGCTCCCTACAATCCAAAGCAGAATGAGGTGGCAAAAAGGAAAAACAGGACTATTGTAGAAGCAGCTAGGGCCATGTTGTATGATCAAGATATGCCAAAATTCCTGTGGGCAAAAGCATGCAACACAGCTGTCTACGTTCAAAACAGGACTCCTCATCGGGCATTGGCAAGATTACTCCAAAGAAAGTATTCACTGGGAAGACACCCAAAGTCATCCATTTCAGGATATTTGGGAGTTTGGCATATTGGCGTATACCCGAAGAAAAGAGGAAGACGCTGGATAAGACTACATAAAAGGGGTATCTAGAGGGATATAGCGAGAACGCTAAGGCATACATGATCTATCTTCCAGGGAGCAGGAAGGTAGTAGTACGACAAGATGTAAAGTTCATGGAGGACAAAGCTTTCAAAGGATCTCGCAAAATGCCTTCCAAGAAGTAGTCGGAAAAGGATCCGTTAGTCATGCCTCTTCAACCAACGAAAGTGAAGAATCCTTCCTCAGATCAGGAAGATTCTCAGGATGAGGAAGAGGAGCAAACAGAAGCACCTGTTGGCAGAGGAAGAACCAGCAGGGAACTTCGTCAGATTCTGCGCGACGCAGAGAACTTCATCGAATAGCCAAGGAACAGTAAAAGGGAGCGAAAACAGCTAGACAAGTATTAGGCGTTAGTAGCTCAGGATTGTGAGCCTGCCAACTTCAAGGAGGCAGCTCAGCATCAAGTCTGGCTAGATGCGATGGTGGAGTATAACTCCATAATGGTAAACGATGTCTGGGAGGTGGTGTCAAGGCCTCAAGACAGATCTGTGGTAGGTTCAAGATGGATCTACAAGATCAAATATGCTACGGACAACAGTATTGAAAAATACAAGCCCAGATCTGTGGCTAAGGGGTTTTCTTAAAAGGAAGGGATTGACTATGAGGAAACCTTCGCCCCGATAGCCAAGTATACATCTATTAGGACCGTGATATCTCTTGCAGCCCAGTTGGGATGGGAGATCCATCAAATGGATGTCAAGACAGCATTTCTGAACGGGGTAATAGAAGAAGAAGTATACATTGAACCACTGTTGATAATATCGGCGATATATCAGCAATATTCGAAAATATTGCGAAATTTTCGGCAAAATGATATATCGTCGAGAAAATATCGCGATATTTTCTGTTTTGAAAATATCGCGATATTTTCAAAATATCGGAAAATATTGGCAAAATATCACGATATTTTGAAAATATCGTCAAAATAACGGCTATATTTAAAAATTTGAAAAAATTATTTTTTATGCTTGCCGATATTTGCCGATATTGCCGATAAGATATTTTCTGGACCCTCGCCGATATTTTCCCAATACCGATATTATCAACACTGCATTGAACAACCAGAGGGCTTTCAAACTCATGAGAAGAAGTCTCATGTATGCAAACTGAAGAAAGCCTTGTATGGGCTAAAGCAGGGACCAAGAGCATGGTATGGTCGAATAGATGGCTACTTGCAGAAGATGGGGTTTGTCAAGAGTGACGCGAATCTGAATCTCTACTATCTGGTCATAGAGAGCAAGCCACTTATCTTAGTATTATATGTGGATGATCTCTTCCTGACAGGATCATCCAGACTCATTGAAGACTACAAGAAGAATCTAGCCAAAGTTCGATATGAAGGATGTAGGACAAATGCACTATTTTCTAGGGTTGGAAGTTTGGCAGCAGAAAGGAGAAATCTTCTTTGGACAAGGAAGGTATGCTACACAAATTCTAAAAGGGTTCGAGATGGGAGACTCTAGACCTTTGGCTACGCCAATTATCACCAAATGGAAGAATATTGATGCATCAGAAGACAAGGATGTTGATCCCACCTTATACAAACAGCTCATAGGATCCCCCTCATGTACCTTGTCAATACTAACCCAAATATTTGCTACACTGTCAACACCCTCAGTCAGCTCATGTTGGAACCAAAGAGGGCTCACTGTGCAGCATCCAAGCACGTTCTCAGGTATTTACAAGGAACAGTTGATTATGGGCTCTTGTACAACAATGGGAAGGATATCAGGTTGAGTGGATTTACTGATGCAGGTTGGGCAGGAAGTTCAGTGGATCAGAAAAGTACCTCTAGGTACTGTTTCAACATTGGATCAGGAATAACCTCCTGGTGCAGTAGGAAACAAAAGTTTGTGGCTTTGAGCTCGTCTGAGGCAGAATATATGGCAGTAAGCACAGCTTTGTGTGAGGCCATATGGCTTAGAAAACTGTTGGTAAACCTATTCAAAAGAAATATGGAGGCAACCAGGATCAAGTGTGATAATCAAAGTTGCATCAAACTCTCTGAGAATCCAGTATTTCATGATAGGTCAACGCATATTGATATCCAGTGTCACTTTGTCAGAGATTGTGTCCAACATGGAGCTGTACAGTTGAGCTACACTCCTACAAGGGAACAAGTGGCAAATATCCTCACCAAGGCCCTTGGAAAGTCAAAATTTGACTACTTCAAAGAAAAGATGGGGATGGTAAAGAACCCCTTTTAGAAGTAGTGTGTTAGTAGCACGAGTGAAGAGGAAGTTGCAGTGCAGATGCAATGTTGGTAGAAAGGACCAACAGCAGCACAGATGCAGAGGGAGTTGCAGTGCAGATGTGTAATGTTGGGAGAAAGGACCAACAGCAACACAGATACAGAGGAAGGTGCAGTGCAAATGCAATGCTAGGAGAAAGGACCAACAGCAGCACGGATGCAGAGGGAGCTGTCGTACAGATGCAGCAGTGGCAGTGGTAGAACCATGGGCAGCAATACAGGATGTAGTCGTGCAGAGGATGTTGGGCAGGGAGGCCTAGCATCAGCACAAGTACCGATGTCGAATGATCAAAGTAATACTCAATGAGGAGTATTGTTAAAGCACATTCCTTGCTAAGAGGGAGTGTTGATTTGGGGTAGCAACGGATGTGCTCTAGCCACGAAATTTGGTGGAGAGGTTGGGGCACATAAGATCTCCAATACCCAGAAAGGGTTTGGGCAGATTCTAAACAAATCAGGAGATAATAAAATAATTAATATTTTTAATGGAGTCCCTAAGTCTAAACTTAGGGAAAATAAAATATTACTGTGTATTAATATGAATTTGTGTTAGAATGGTCCAAAAGACATGGATCAAGCCAGATCTAATCTTAGTCGTTGATTAGGGGCTTAATCTTGGCCGTTGAGATGTCAATAGAAAAAGTATAAGAGGAGGCTTAAGGGGCACTTGGGGAACACACTGAGGGAGACTAGTCAGTTCAATTTCTGGAGCAGGGTTTGCTAAGTAATTGAACCAGTGGTCTAGAGAGCGGTCAGGAGGCAGCAAGTACAGAACAGAGAGACGAGAGATCAGCGCAGAAGAGGCAGACGCAGACGCAGAGGAAGCCACGCAGAGGCTACAGGAGTGATGCAGAAGCCCAAAGAGGCTGTGCAAAGCCTCAATAGGCTAGCGCAAAGGGTTTCAGGCTGACACAGAGGGTTTCATGTTGTAGCAGAGGTCAATAGGGCCTACGCTAGATTTAGGAAATTGCTGGAAGTTTGTCTATCTATGGGTAAGACAGTGTGGCACCCTGTTGTACAAGAAAATTGCTGAATAATAAAATCCTCCCTTGCTGCAACTGTTTTCCCACATTGGGTTTTTCCGGGAACATTAGTCCAAAATAACTGTGTCAATGTGTGCATATTTTAGTTTCTATATTACGATGTGATATCTGCAACAGTATTTATTTTAATGTTTGTTGAAGTAACCTCATGAACAATTGATAATGAAATAAGTAGGAAAAGTAAATCAGTTGCTACAGTGATAGAATTTTCACATGTAAGTGCTGAGAATAGTACTTCATTCAAATCCTTTGTAGTGTAGGTCATGGTCATATAGTTCTTAATAGATAATAAGAAATCCCCAAATGCCTTGACGCCTTGCTTGAAATGTTTTGCTATCATATAAAATTGCTTCAATGAGAACTTGAATGACTTCTTTGAGGATGTAGTGATCTTCATTATGCCCTCTGTCAACCTTAGATCTAATACCATGTTGAGAAATCGATAGGGCTACAATTGAAGTGATTTCTCTTTGACTTGATAACTGCTTGTAATATTGCTTTACTTTCCCTTATTAATAGCTCCTTCTTCCCTTATTATTATGTTGTTCTTATCATCAAACAGTGACCAAAACATGAAAATCAATAGTACACAAGAACAGAAGATCTAGGCTGCTAGCCAGGGCCAAAACTTCCCCTAGAGAGGAAAACCCACAAAAATCTCTTATCTTCTTATAAATTCTTCAAATAACGAATTCCAAGACCTTTATACCAAGACCAAGTCAAACCTTCTTAGGGATGTGCTTCTTCTTACCAAGTCAAACCAAGTCAAATCCCTTCCAAATGCACAACTTCGACTCCCAGCTACAAAACTTTGGCCTCACTGCAGATCTGAAATCTCACCCACAAAAAATGCAATGCTTATCAATATTCTCACTCTGATTTTGGTCCCTTGTAACCATTGGGAGTAGAAGTTCGCTAAGAGTGTCTGGGACCCTGGTTTTGATTGTTGTTGCAGGCATGTTGCTCTTGTGTATGCTTTGTTTTATCTTTCTAAAGGGAAATAAGGCTTTGTTGGAAGTACCTACAATGTTGATCACTCCAGGATGCAAGAGCTTGTTTTTCTTTCAAATTAGAGAATCACAAAAAGACTCAAGAGTGAGATCTCGAGATGAAACTCCCACGGCTTCTCTAGTGGTATAAAAGGTACATACAGAAATAGAATATGCAATACCAAGCCTAGCAAGAATAACATAAATGCATCGACCATCCTTCATATCGATTTTACAATCTTTAAGTAAAAATCTAAGTGTTTTGAACAGTAAAAATTCTGGGCCATCAATTCCTGGAATCAAAAGAAATGAACATTCCAATTAATCCATGTGCTTCATTAATCTTATTAGCCCATTTTGCTTTACTTTTGTCATCAGTGGACGCTTTTCCTTTTCCCAACGTAATCTGATACAATCCTTTATTTCTTAGTACATCCTCCATATGGGATTTCCATGAGAAATAATTGATGTTGGTAAGAAAAAAATCATTTGGAGTAGCCATATTAAAATATGCAATAGAATTAACACAGAAATTGAGATAGTTAATGGACATACAGATTTTCAGCGGAATAAGTGACACATGGAAAAGTATGAACCACTGTACAGACAATTGTATGTGTCAATTTGACAGCGGGGCATGAATTACAGGGCAGCAGCAGCACAAATTTCATATGGTGGTGGCAGCAGCACATGAGATGGGATGTATGGACAAATATGGACTGTAATTAAGTAGAGGGTTGCATACAGTACTGTCAGGAATTGAATTGTAAGGCACTCTGCAAGTGAGATTATACAGATGGATGATGGGTGCCTTAATTAAAGCATAAGGACCACTGCTGATTTAATTGTGTACTGCCTATAAGTTAATTGTTGAGTGTAGAAATAGTACAAACAATTATATGGTTGACTTGAATATGCTTGTAGAATTAACCCATAAAGTTGACCAAGGGTTGGCACTGATACCAAACGTAGTAGACAGAATTTTATTGTATAGTACTATAACTTACTGCAAGAATATCTCTGCCATTGTATAAGATATATTTAATAATAAATGATTGATAGGATGATATTAGAAAGAACTCATGATGGTATACTTGTACGTATTGACTAGTCATGAGGCTAATGGGTGTGTACGCTTTGACCTTTGATTTCGTGCAATTACTATATTATTATTATTATTATTATTATTATGTTTGCTACACCATCAGTTTGCTAGTAGAGGGCACCGCAGCTGCATACATATTGTAACTGGTCCTCACTAATCTGCTGATTGTTATTGTAATTAATATAATAGACGGACCAATACCATGAGGAGTTAATCTGCCAACTTTGACTCACTTCATTCTTTTCCAAGAAACAGTGATTTCAATGTTGTATTTGTGAGATGGAGGCCAAATTACTGAATTTATGAAGTTATTTATCATAATATTTTTACTTGCTCAGATAATTCAAACTGGGAAAGTACAAACAGTGTCTCTCTTTAGGGTTCTTTTTTGGTTTGCAGCATTTTGTTATACTCTTGGATTTTTTACAAGGTCTACACAGAGTTTGTTTCTTTCAATGGAAATCCCACTACAAAAATATTTTTGTCTAAATTTCCACACCTGGAAAGCAAAAATCCAGAAACAGCCAATGAACAAAAACCTGTGGGAAGTAGTAAAAGGGAATGATACAAGTATTTCTTTTGCATGAAGGAATTGATCAGAGTAAGCACATGATTCTGCAGATTTATATTAAATCAGTTTTCTTACATATATATCCTGGCAAGCTACACAGACTGTTCTTACCTGCCGAATAGGTTGCCTGCTGAGATGGTACACCCATCGACATAATAATCAACACTTTCAGTAACTTCCCCTAGCGTATCAGCAGTCTCTATAACCTGCACAAGCAACTAGAGTATAAGTTCTAGGCAACAAAAAAAGTATGTTCCATGCTAAACATATATAAAGACAGCTTTCAAACTCTGACAACAGATTGCATGTTCATGTACAATTATTGTGTGCATGTCAATGTTTTTAGCATCAGAAGGTCTTCTGCATAGGCTAAGTGTCTAGCATGCAGGAGAGAGTCCCCTTCAGGTGCTTGTGCTTGTAAAAGAAAATTAGGTAATTTATTGACTTATGTTGGCTATTGGGCTAAAGTTTCTAAGGATAAATAATTCAATTATTTAAGTGACTTAGATCTAATCTCCACCATTGATCTAAGTGTTGAGAAATCTAGGGCAATGATATTAGATGATTTCTCTTCTATTAGTAACTTCTTGTGAGTTCTTTTACTTCTTTAAATTAGGATCTTCTTTTACTTAGGTTATTAGTGTTCTGCTTCATCAAACAGTTACCACTGCAAAAACCATAAAGAGACAAGAGACACAAAATATAGGCTGTCAGCCAGGGCTAAAACCTCTCACTCTTTGAGAGGAAAACTCGCACAAATTCTTCTTATAGAGATTCCAACTGACGAATACCAAAACCAAGACCAAGACCCTTGACCTATTTTCCCTTCCAAGACCAAAACACAACACCTCCTTGATAAGATTCTTCTTGCTTCTCTTCCTCTTTCTTGGCTGCCCTTCAGAATTTGGTTTCCTCTTCACTGCTTCAGAACTGTTCCTTATTTCGGCTTCCTTAAGGACCTTAGAGGACTGTACAGCTGTCCTTACTGCGCCCTTACCTTCTTACCCTTGCACTGCTCTGCTGCCCCTGCACTACTTACTGTACTGCTACCTTACCTCGTACTGTGCAGCTGCTTCACCTCGCACTACACTGCTGCCTTATCTCGCACTGTACTGCTGTCATATGCTTCAGATTACGTACTTCTACTTCAGTACTTACCTCGCACTGCACCCTTACTGTAGTCTTCTCTTCGCACTGTAATCTTTTCTGAATTGCAGACCCCTTAAACTCTTGTCCGAAATTCTGTCTCAAACTGAAATGCAGATGGCTCTATTTATAGTGGTTTGCCACTGAAATAAGCAGACCTGAAGAAGGTAAGCCGACATGACTGTTATGAGGAGATAATTAATTTCTTTTGAAGCCAACTTGCATGAGGAGATTCACTTGGTCTTGGAGGGCTGTTTACACTTATCTAATGACTCGTACAAATTATAACATGCCCAAAAAAGGGTCTTCATACATGACATAGACTCAATTAGACTTTTATGACTAGATGACTCAATCCTAAAGCCTTACAATGGGAGCCATCACTAAAAATAAAATTCCTTGCTCATGAAACCCATGAGACAAGCATGATAATAAATTTATTTTTCTTCTTTTCATCAATTACATAAAATCACAATTACACATGTCATTATGAAGACCAAAACTAGTTACTTTTCAACACTAAGTGGGTTAGGATTTAATCTTAGCCCTCTATCACTTTGGAGATTGGGAATTTAGCTCAATAAGAAATTATAAAGGGAGCCTAAGGGAGAGGATGAAGACACAACATTGTGATTAATAGAGAGATTTTCTCATGGAGTGGGAAGCTCAAGTCACTAAAGAGAGAGGGAAAAGTGTGCAGCAGGATTTTTTCAGGGAAAATTGAGAAGGCCAAGAATCTATGTTGCACAAAACTTCTAGGAACCCAATATTTCGAGCCGTACCCAAAACCAAAACTCGATCATCATTTAATCATCTATGAGAGTTAATATAGACTTGGTTTTCCTTCTAAATTGTCATATGTGGGTCTTATTCCCTTTTTTCTTGCAAGATAATGTGTTATTCACTTATTTCTAAATTTCTTTCTATATATATATATATATATATATATATATATATATATATATTATATATATATGACGTATAGGCCAGGTTTTGCCAAGGGTTTAGTTATTCTTCTGGCAGTCAATTTCAAAGACTGAGTTTCCTCTATAGGCCGAATTTCCAATTGCCATCTCCGGGATCAAATATTTATTGTAATTTTTATGTATTTCTCTATGGGTCAAGGGCCTAAATTTTTCAGATTAATAAAGGTGAAGGAAGATTTGATTGGGCAGATTTATGTGTTGTTTGTGACTGAATTTTTCAGAGCATTTTCCACTACAAATTTACAGTGAAAAGTTAAAAATATTGGTGTGTTTATTTTCAGCAGTTCAGAAAATTAATTCCCTGGTTAAATATATTTCTGGGTATAAAATAATCGTTGTGTGAAATAAATCAGATCTGGTATTTAGAGGTTAACATGGTATTAGAGCAACCTTGAGCTCCATGAAGAGGGAAATCAATAGCACAAGGATTTACAGTAGCAGATTTTATTTTTCAGCTGAAGCGTTTCATGGTTGAGGGTTTGATATAGGAGAATGACTTCGATTAGGTTGAGGTATGAAGCCCAGCTCGAAGGGGCATCAAATTTCAGTCCATGGATGGAGAAAATAGCATTGATTTTCATAAAGAACAGTGTCTATGGGAGTTTGCATAAACTCAAATTACTCCTCCTACAGATACTACAGCATTGGCTTCCCATAACTTGAAGCATGTGAAAGCCAAACGTATCGTCATGGATGTGGTGAAGGATCATGTGATCCCTCACATATCAAGAGATGTAAGTGCCAATGAGATGTGGATCGCTTTGATGAGTTTATACCAGAGTGATAACCAGAGCCGGAAAATGGTGTTGATGAAAAGTTAAGGAACACCAAGATGACTAGAACAGACACACCATGGCATCATCTCACCAAGATTCAGCAAATTCATGATGAGCCTGGAGTTATTGGGGTAGTCGTGTCAAATGAAGAGCTTGTGAGGATAGCCTTGAGTGGGTTCACAAATCAATAGGCTACATTCGTGACAGGTGTTCTAGCACAAGAGAAACCGCTTGATTAGAGCAGACTATGGGATGACTTCACTTGGAAGGAAATTTGGGATGCATAATTATCTAGTAGACAGCATAAGAGTGGGCATGAGGAGAACCTTGCACTTTCTAGTCAGCAAAGGCCAAATAGAACCTAAGTGAAGGAGCTACTTCACAAGTTGACAAGAAGAGGGGCATGAGCAAAGTGAAATGTTTTGCATGTCGCAAGTTTGGTCACTTTGCAAGTCAATGTCTGAACAAGAAGGGGAAGGGAAAGGCACCAATGGCAGCATTTGCAAAGATGGATGAGTTGGCCAACAACTTTGAGAAAGAGTTCTCATTGATGTCTTGGTTTCTAGCACCATTACAAAGGAGACACATCAAAATAGATGTCAAGATAGCCTTCCTCAATGGGATGATTAAAGAAGAGATGTATATTGAGCAACCTAAGGGTTTTGAGGTGCATGGGAGGGAGTCTCATGTATGCAAGTTGAAGAAAGCACTATACGGACTTAAGCAGGCACCTAGAGCATGGCTCTCAAGGATAGATGGGCATATGTTAGGATTGGATTTCACCAAGAGTGAGGCAGAGTCCAACTTGCACTATGTACTTGTTGGCAATGATCTGCTTATCTTGGTTCTCTATGTGGATGATCTCTCTTTGATGAGATCTAAGAGGCTTATAAAGATGTGTAAGGAGGACATTGATCCATAGTTTGTGATGAAGGATATCGAGATGATGCAATGCTTTTTGGGATTGGAGGAGTGGCAGAATCCAAGAGAGATATTTCTTTGGTAGGGAAAGTATCTAGTTGATATCCTGAAGAGATTCAAGATGGACGATTGGAGGCCTATGTCGATTTGAGTTTGACTTGGTGGATCCCACAGTGTACAGGCAATTGATAGGGTCCTTGATGTGTGTGGTCAACATCAGACCAAATATTTATTTTGACGTGAACACCCTCAACTAGTTTATGGTGGACACTAGGAGGATACATTGGGAGGCAGCAAAACATCTGCTCGGGTACTTAAGAGGTATAGTGGAGTATGGATTCAGGTATTTCAGGAGAGATGGAGTGCCATTAGTGGGCTATAGAGACTTGGATTGGGTTGGGAGTGTTGCAGACAAGAAAACCATCTCAGGGTGTTTCTTTAGCTCAGGATCAGCAAGCATCTCATGGTTTAGCAGGAAGTAGAGCTCAGTGATGCTCAGTTCAACAAAGGTTGAGTACATAGTTGCAAATTTGGCGAGTTGTAAGGTCATATGGCTTCGCAAAATGCTCACAAGTTTTTTTTGGTCTTGAGATGGTACCCACTGTAATTCACTAGGATAATCAAAGTTGCATTAAACTATTGTAGAATCCAATGTTTCATGACAGGTCCAAATACATAGAGATCAGGTAGCACTTCATGAGATATAAGGTCCAAAGGGGTGTTTTGAGGTTGCAGGCATATCCACAAATGAGCAAGTGGCAGACATTCCAACCAAGCCCCTAGCGAAGGGGAAGTTTTTGTTCTACATGGCCAAGTTGGGGGTCATGGACAATTTCTTCCTTGATAGGAGGTGGTTGTTATGTAAAAAATTAGTTAGATTAGGTTTATTATTTAATTTTTAGTTAAATTAGATGAAAGGGCACGATCATAAGATCATGCCCCTTCCCCAAAGGGTGTCCATGGCAGTATATAAGCCAGGAACCACATTTGTAATCATAATCATCTGTCTATTCATCTTTTTAATAAAATATTTATACATATAATTCTACGTATCAGAAGTTTTATGCTTCATCTGGTATCAGAGCCAGCCGTTGCTACAGCTCTTGTTCGCTCTTCGTACAGTCCGTTTTTTGTGCTCACTGCCAGCTTCGTTCTGACCTATCCACGTCCATATACACAGTCAAACCATCGTTGTTCCGTCCGCTAACCATCCGCCGCAACGCTGTGTTCCCCGTTCCATTGTGGGGGGCTCTACGGTGAATTCCACTTGAGATTTTTTATTAAACGTTCCACTGACAGTTGCTTGTTGCAAATAGCGCTATCAGTACTCATACGTCCAGTCGCTCCCGTTCCCTGCGCGCCAATCCCTTGTCATAGTCTGCAGTGCTTCATGCCACTGTGACCACCTCCTCATTCGGCATCAACCCTACGTTCTGCTGTGATAACCTACACAAGCGTCGACCCTCTGTCGTATCTGGCACCTTCATGTCTGCACCGCGTCCACTTTTTGTTGTCTCCCTACGCTTAACTTGTTCATTGCCCATCCATTCTCCTGTACCTGTCCGCCGTAAATCCCAACCGTGTCTGACTCGAGCACTGAAATCTGCATACATAATCTGCATACGACTTGACCAAAAGTCGTATTGTTTGACTAAAACCTATGTTGCCAGGAAACGTGGGTTCGGGGACGGGTACGGGGACGGGGACGTCATTTTCTGAAATAGGGTGCGTGGGTTCGTCAGGGATATATTATAATTCATATATATAATATATAAATATTATATTTTATAAATTATAA